>JAMKCH010016352.1:0-88374 GCA_023653785.1 Ophioderma brevispina
CATTCTATTCGTAGTATTTTATAATGGGGCAATTTCAATTTGAAGTGGAGACGTTCGTTTATAGCGGCGGTTGCGTGGCTTCTATAGTGGAGGACTGTAGTGCACAGATCTTATGTGAGTGTGCAAATCTGGATAAAATTGTGAATTTTGGTACACAACTACTTCATGCATTGATAATCAACAAATTGATAGAAGCACTTTCTACACCCCTTTCATGGCCACCAGCTTGGATTTGAAGGTTACACAGGTTCAAGGTTAAATGTTCCGATTGTATTGAAAAGCACACCAAGATATATTGTCCAGTTACAAGGATTCCAAAAAGGTATAGTTTATACTACCTATGGCTTATAGTTTTGGAATTATGGGGTAAAAAATGGTAAAAAAAGTCAAATTTTCATTTGAAAAGAGGTCAAAAATTAAAGGTTGCGCCAATATTTGTAAAACGTGGTTCAAGTTGTTGATTTAGCTCATAGAGTGAAATATAGGAATAGTTTTGATTATATCTTACGTGTTTGGTTATTAACCAAAATGGCAAATAAAGTCAACAGCTTATGGCAGATATTGGATACTATTGACCTGTGACCTATTTTGTTGGATAACGTGAAAACTAAGTATAACAGATAAGGCAAACTATTCCTTATTTCAATCCCTTGAGCTAAGAAAACGACCACATATTACCTGAATCAAAGCAACTCTTTAACTGGTTAAATGCAGCTGGTTACGCCACTGATGGGGATCCTGGATAGAGCTACATGTAGACAACGCATTTCACAATTGGCTTATGATATTTTGCGGAACGAAACGAAACAGATTTTTAAGATGGGAAGAGTGGTAATTTTAGAAAAAAAATAAACACTAGGAAGATGCAAACTAATGCCATGTTGACTCAAAAACTAAGTGAAAGTATTTCAGAAGAGTCTTACAGTTTATTTATATTCAAATTGTTTCGCAAAATGTCACGTCCTATGTAGGACCTGATATTTTGGGAAACAGATTCCATAAGCACTAAATAACTACATCAGCTGTATATTTATTAATCTTTCCATGGAGGTTACCAGCGCACATGAGTGTTGAAAAAAAAACGTGCGCTTGGCCGGATTCGAACCGGCGACCTCCGTATACTGGTAATATGAAAATAAGGAAAATTAATATTGAATTTTTATTTTTAATGACTCATGTGACCCTAAAAATGACCAAAAATGTCAGTTAGAGTTTTGTAATTCTCAGCTCAAGATTTCTAATCTCCACGTACATGGTCATTCAAATACCTAAAAAAATTAGCTATGTTCATCATGTCATGTTTAAGATATCAATTTGGGCTGACTTGTTCTCATTTACAACATTATTTTGGCTTAAACTTTATCCACAGCAAAAGCAAATTAAATATTTTTTTCTATTAGCAATATAGGTAAACATTGTCAATTAGACAATAGGGCAATAGTACAGCAGGGAAGCCCTTTTGACTGAGCGCTTTAAGTGGCCATATATTACCCATGAACAGGATAAAAGTGCATTTTGCCATAATCCCATAACACATTAGATAAGATAGCAGACTGCATGTACACATCGTGATGTCACCCACCGTGTCTACTTTACTATTGTAATTTGGGATAATTTGACACAAAGTATTATGGGATATTAGATTTGATAATTGATTCTTTCACAAGTAGCCGCAAATTAGGTGATAAGTAAGAGATTGGATAATGTAATAGATTTCATCATTCTTTTATGACGTCTCGTAGACGTCAAAGGTCAGAAATACCTTTCAAACACAAATAAATGAGCCTTGTGCACAAGTGATCTGAATGTTATATAATAAAACAGATTTGATGATTTTAATCAGATTGGATCAAGAATTTGGTATGTCCAAAGCACAATTATCTATACAATTCAAAATTACACTTAACAATTCTAATCTTACTCAAAGTTCATTAATGTCTCCAACCAAAAGTAGCGTTGCAGTTCATTCAACGATGATATGTCTTCACAGCGAAGACTCCAAAATGACAGCGCATAAGTTCACATAAAACTCCTCAGGTAAAATATTCCATGGGAATCTTCTCAGTCCAGAAGGTAATTTTGTCCAGCAGTTCGAGACGACGGGGTTTTCCCTCGACGACACTAATATTATGCAATACAGTCCAGGTATTCTACCACCATCAGCTGGTCGCTAATGTCCTCATTTAAGACCACAAACTGGAATCCCTGTTTGCTTCCAAAACTGAAGCTCTTCTGGCTTAAAAGACGACAGCACACATATCAGCTATTAAGCTCCGGCGGCATCCAATATTGTAAATCATGGCACTATGTACGGCACGAATCCACAATTATTGTACATTAAAACTAGCTATACTGTATTAGTAGCTCCAGATTACAACTGCTGGCGAATCCAAACTTTTGCTGCTTTATACCATCATTTCACAAAGTTCCCAAGTCTTAAAATAGATATTACCACAGCATCATGCATAAACATAACCTTGCACTAGCTGACCAATTGGAATTCACATAAAGTACATCATCTGAATTACATCACTTCAAATATATAACTTCATGGGGGAATTACCTATTTTCAACATGTTTTGATCTCAATGCATAAACAGTTACTCAGTTTCTTCTAAGTTTACATCTTGGGGAATTCCCACTTCCCCTATTTTTGCCCTCTAACATGTGCACCTTGCAAAAACAAACGAGGGAAATCCCTGCTCTCTTTTTTTAAATCATAAACCAAGTACTTTTCCCAGTGAGAAACAAATCTTTTCTCAAATAAAATTGAGAAATATTTTAAAATCAAATGATTGAGAGGTATACCAAAACCATACGCCTATAACAACAATATTGATAGGTATTAAGACTACAATGTGCAGTCGTGCTGTCACAAGCTTTTATACTACTTACACTAAGTTATTTTGGATCCTTGCACAATGCATTAATGGGATATTGATTACTCTCGATTCTTCCACCGTGGAAGTTGAAACGATCCGCATGCGCGATTTTCCTATTTAGCTTTCGGGGGTCGGAACGGCGACAGTGACTTGTTAGATCTTGCTTTAAGATTTGTGTATAAATCGCATTAAAGGGAAACCCTCAAAAAAGTGGATTTCGTAGTTTACGAATTCACGAGGGCGAAGCCCGAGGATTTCGAACTACGATCCACTCTTTTGAGGGTTCCCTGACTTAAACCATTGCCACAATGTAAATAATGTCAGTGACAACTCATCATCCTTGAAAACCTTTTGCATATTTACATCATTCCATTGAGAGTCTGAAAAAGATTTGAAAGCTGTAATTGGCACGATAGATTAATTATCGTCTCCTCTTCGAGTCCACACATCAGTAATGTGGAGATGCATACTTTGCTACATGCGTGTCTTGATGTTTCAGGTACCCATTCAGTGGACAAATGATGGATCAAGTTTAAAGCGTAAGTTTCGAAGCTTCTTGCAAGGGGATTGGATTTTTTGGAAAATTAGGGGCACAATGGTCCACCCCCAGATATCCAGCCCAACTGCAGAATCACCACTTTGGGGATTACTATTGACCGACAGACGCATGTCTTTATCCTGAGATTTTATACGGGACAATATTAATTAATTGTATGAATTCCACCGGGATATGCACTTGGATACATTATACACCATATTTTCGGATGCCTTGCCATGTTAGCCAGGAGGAAATGGTTTAGATTATACCTGGGAAGATATTAAGACAACGGTATTTATCCATATAACGCATATCAAGCTACTTCACTTCTACTTGGATACTGCCACCTCCCTGTGTGGGACAAACCGTGCAGAATCATATACATTGGAAACCTATTGAACTCACGGACTCCTGAGAATTTATTCAGCCAAGATTTAATTTTGAAATGTACTTATGCCCCCGGAGTAATGCCAGATTACAACATTTACACATGTCCAGATTTGCATTCCCTAGAAGGCGATAAAATTGTTTTCATTTTTAAATACAAAAATTGTCCGGGGGAGGGTAGGGCACCAACTCACCATATTGACCAGACGGGACTTGTCGTAAGTATGAGTCCTCATTTCACCTTCTTGTATATGAAAGACACTTTTTTCACATGCCATTTTTAGTATAGTAAATAGGTCCCTTTTAAAATCCTTATAAAATTGTTGGAAAATGAGTCACTGAGTCAAATTTCCTAAAGCTGAAGCCAACTTGCTAATAACGCCCGAATTTTTTGCGGAAAATGGCATATTAATTGTGTTTACATTTGCCCTAAAATCTACATTTCTTGTATAGCTACTTATAACTTTTTCACAACAAAAATTGGTATAGATTAGTCATGTTTGCAGACTCTCGGAGGCACTCCTACCCAAAGCAAATTTGAGACCCCCGTGGAAATTGTCTCGTTGCAAGCTCGCATACTTTTAAAATTGCTATTTATGACATTGCGATTTGTTATCGTGTTTTTGAAGTGCTTATCGACAGTTTAAAAAATGAGCCAAAAGGTAAATCACGAAAAAAAATCCAGTAGCACAGATTTTGTTTACTAAAAAATACAATGACGCTGAGGGTTTCGGTCAAAAGAAGCTGAGATACCTTTTTTGTTGGCCATATCTATACAATATGAAATGTTTCAATATAGTGGCTTTGTTCGTGTACAGATAGTAAGATGGGTAATTTTTTACCTCAAGCAACCGCTACGTTTTGTGCCCCCATCCTGCTTCCCCCTAAAACTTGTGAAAAAAAACCTATAGACAACTGTAAATTATATATGAACGTTCCCCGCCCAATTGGTTTGGTTTTGACATCACATTAGGACAGACCTTAAAAGTAGGCCTAATCATAATCATATGGATAATACAAACTGATTGAAACATATTCCCAAATTATTCAATCATAGCCGGATAAAGATCTGCCCCACAGAAAAGAGTTCGAGGCCATGTAAAACTTCATTACAACTGTAAATGATACCTTTAACACGAGGCCTAAACAATACACCAAATTTAACATGATACCTTAAGTGAAAACTTATCTAAAGAATTAATCCGCATTTTAAGAAATTATAAGTCGATAAATTCCATCTGTAGTAAATGACATTCAAGCATGGCCTAAAAATGTTAATAAGTTATACAGTAGAAAATTTGAAAGATTGAAATAAGATTACTAGACAATAAAAAAATCCAAAAATATAATATTATTTTAGGCCCAAATCAACGAACCGAAAGGTATGTTACATTTTGAAAAAAATACCTGACAAAGATTGCAGTCCTGAAATAAAGTTGAAGGAAATTATGCAATATACCATGACATAGATCACCATAAGATCTAAGACCGAAATAGGGGACTTTTAAAACAAACATGTTAACACTGGAGTGCATATAGTTTAAAAAAAACAACACTTGTACAAAAATAATAACGTACAACAAATATTTCAGAACACAAAATAATCCTCTTATCCCACGCGTTATTTTCACATGATTTTGTTTATTAATTTTGTAGACCCCTTTATATTCGTTTCACCCCGTAAATACGACAAACATGGTCAATCCCACCTATGTCTAATCTTGAGATCAATTGCTTACAATCTCTTCTGTATACATGTTAATGTGTGGGTTTAAATTCCCCGTATTTTCGTGATACGAATCCACACTTGACTGTATATTCGTAGATACGAAATCTACACTTAGACATGATAACAGAAGATTCGTAGAATTGAGACCACGGTTTAGTAAACAGAGTGACGTCCTGCATTTGTTTTACAGTTTATACATGTCCTTGACACTGCTGGTTTTGTTATTATATTCTTATAATATTTTTCTTGACACGCGTAGGATGCGATTCACTGAGGGGCATTAGACTGTTTCGTCGTTGGGCAGGAAAAACTCTCATATGTTGCATTGACCCCGGTGGGGGGGGCACTTCTTTCTCAAAAGGTGGACACTATGATGCGTGTAACAAGAAAACGCGTAAAAAGGTCCTCTTTTTTCCAACAGGATACTCACGTACATTGATTAGGGTGTCAAAACCAGTCAAAATCGGAAAAAATATTAAAGTAATATTGGAAGTAAAGCAACATGAAGCAAAGCCAGTATTATCAACACAATGCATTGATTACTTGTTTAAGATAGCAAAACCTGACAAAAGACTTGTTTATGGTAAGCAAAAACAGACAAAATGCTTGTTTAGGGTCTGTTTTTTAGTCGGTGGAAATACTTGTTTAAAGTGCAGTTCGGAAGTCCATGTTCCGCATCAACCACCTTTGAATAGCAATCTGCATGACCTCTAAGAGCAAAAACCTCATATGTTTGCATTTTCGTAACACTAGACCAAAACGACCCTGTTTGGCGATATTGTCGTTGTTTGCAAAGTCTCGCAAAATACTTACAGAGACCTGAGGGGAATTTCCAGGAAAGATGCGCCCCCAAATTTTTTTTGAACCCCGGATTTTTTTTACATCTTTGGATGGCTTATCCAATGGTATTAGTGAAGTGAAAATAAGTCCGAGTACGCTGTGTTTTATTAATAGATGATGAAGTTCAGTAGTTTCTTCTCGTGCACGACAGCAAGGTCAAGCATGTTTGCTAAATGGGAATCGATTACGATAGCAGGTAACTTCAAAACAAGGTTTGGGCGGGTTTTCTTTTTGGCACCTGTTTTTGTCCATAAACCTTCAAAACGTCTCGGTAGTGGTCTACAACCGATCCAGTGAAATTTGAGTAAATTCGGTATCCTAAAAAGATCCCTCCTGTAAACTTTAAAATAGATCTACGTACATTCTCTAAACATCACCTCATCATTTCCGCCAACTTGATTTGACCAACACTTGACAATTAGTTGGTTGTCTAAACATGTTACCGAAGTTTTTGAGCGCCACAGATGAGGTTTTGCATTTGACCTTCAAATTAACATATGGGTTTTCCTGCCGCAGGCGACGGTTTGCATTATTGTATCAGTTTTCTTTGACTTTCGCCATCTTATCTCACATCTCCGGCGTTCCCTTCTAGCAATGACAACCAATACATCAAACCATGAAGGACGACGGTCTTACTTTGCGAGTCTTGGTGAACAGAATAGGAGCAAATTTATTTACGACTCTCAGAGCATGCGTTGTTGTAATTCTGCCCTCAAAGTCATTTACAGTTGCCATATGCATGACATTCAATGTCACGCATACTGGTGGCAAGGTCTTCATAACAACTTCATACAATGAGTGATATTGTTACACATCGTAAATATGAACTGTAATCGTATGACCACCGATGTGTAGGCCAAGTGTTCTATTTATCCACTACAGTAAAAGCCAGATGGATAAAAACTGCAAACAATCGGACTTGATTTTGAAACATCATAGTGAACATTGAAGTCCTCTACCATAAGAATAGTCAGAAAAAGTCAGCCACATTTCCATTTCAATTTTATTTTACTCAAGATTAAACAAACATAAATTATTAGCAAAGTACAGTATTGCACAATCAAACATAAAACACACACGAAGGCGGATGGTACGTTATAACACTCGAATATATAACATCCTAAAATACTTACATTACACTCTCAAATTGTAAAACATCATAGAAGGATGATAACAACACATCTCTTCCCACACCTACAATACAAAAAAAAAGAACAGAGTGCACCCTGGCAGGAAGGAACCAAAACAGTGATTATTAAAACCACTTGCAAAGTAGCAAACCCATAAGTGCACCTGAACAGCAACAATAGAATAGATATGTAGAGGGAAGAATGTACTGGGCCAACACAACTGTAGTTTTACGGCCACACACAAGAATAGCACGCATCTACTCACACCCTTGCATCACAAACTGCATCTACCATCGCTAACCCGGTCCCCATCCACTCAACAGCGAAACACACTTACACACAAAATATATCAAACGCTATACCCACGACACACATCGCTTATTCAATACGGACATAAAAAAACTGACTCAAATAAATAAGTTGAAACCAACTAGGATTTTAAGGTGCACTTTGGCCAAAGATAAAATCTGAGGAGGTTGAACAAGAGTTGATTACGAACTCGGCAGGATTTGGGTAAAAAAGCAGGAAACGTTTAAAACAATATATGTAAAAGTATCAGTACGGTCAAAAGGTATGAGTGAACTTAAAGAGTATCTGCATGGCGAGAGTGACAGATCAAATTGAAAAGATCAATATCACAATTGCCCCACGCGACATTTGCTAACCAAGGCAAATGTCAGGTAAATAAATCTTTCTCTCAGTGGACATGAGGTGTAATTGCTGAAGACAGCCCACAATACTGAAGTTCACCCCTGGGTGCAGGAATGCAGCTCGGGCCAGGCCGTTTGTTTTTTTTTACATTTTTTCCAGAGAATTACTTGTGGATCAGTTTGGATATGTGACCCAAGGAACGCGTATTCAATAATTGGACGACACAGTGTTATATAAATTCTTACAAGGATTTTTTGGATCATTGCAGCGAACCAGCGATCCACATTTCTTATATCAAATCTTCATTTTTTTCTAGAACTCTGGTGGTCTAAGAGTATTTGAGATTGATGGTGAGTTCTGTAAAGCACCATTATTGTCATTGTCTTTGAATGTATTTTACACTATAAATTACTCAAATATCATATTTTGAAAAACGCACATCAGTCTTTGTAAGACCCAAGATGCCATTTTGGATTAAATAGGACACCCATCATAATGACTCTAAGTGGCCATTGATAAAAGTGTACCCAGGGGACAAAGCTCACCGATGATTACCGGATCGTTCGCGGCTTTCAGCCTGCTCATAAGACATGACATCAATATCCTGATCATTATACTACAGTGTAGTCAAAAAAAACTTGACCCTGATTTTGTCCGCCATTTTGATTTTTAATAATATATATCTACTATGTGTAATCTGCGGACAGCTTATTTCTTTCTAATTTGCTGCAAAGATCATTCCAATCGGTTAGTATAGGCCGAATCTACAAGTCCTTCGAATCAAGAATCTGCAGTGAATAATAGCCCGATTTTCTTCTGGACAATTGATTGCCTTCGCTGAACGCGCTCCGTACATTTGCAATTTTAATCCGTGTACAGAGCAGAAAACCGACTACTTTGAGTCAAACGACTGTAGCTCGTCTATACCTAACCGAGGTGAATTATCTTGCAGTAAATTAAAGTAATGAACACAGTTTCAGTGATATCAAATATGTTTAGATATATGTTACTTAAAAATTCAAACTGGCGGACACATCAGGGTCAAGTTTTTTTTGACGCACCCTGTACATAGTCACACACACTTGTTCAGTTTTATTATTTCGTAAAGATGGTGCATTCCATATACACTAAGGTGATTTTATTCTTGATGTGAATCGTCATGTTCTTAATATGGGAGGGTATCTTATTTCCCCACCTCGGCCATCCACGTAAGGATTTTCAACAAAATGTCCACTTGCTTCAATCATTCTGTAGTAGAGATCGGTACTCTTGTTTTCTCTCGGCTGAAGCTGAAATAATTCCCGCCCTTGTTTTCGAGATGTTAGAGCCAACTATCCCATCAGGTGATAGTTTATTGCCTATAAACAAGCATAATATCAATGAGTTTCAGCCATGGATTATCAATGTACTCAGATTCACCCAATTGAAGTGGATACAAATAATGTTGGACATTATTGCTGTGAGAGAGCTGCAGAGTGTATTGGTATTTCCGATTGCTACACTGTGACAGGAAGGCTGGGAAAATACGATGATCGAGCGACAGTGTCAAATAAAAACCAGGTAAGATGTTCTTGGCGATTTGCATATAGAAGTTTCAGATGACAATGAAGTATTACTCAAAATAACCATAAAATCACAAAGAAACTTAAAATGCTGTACTAAAAATCGGAATAATAGATCAAATTTCCAGAAATAATGGTTTTTATACCATAAAATTAATGTTCATTGTCAACAATCCAGTATAAAAATGCGTTAGTTCTCGCGCTTCAGCTCTCGTAAGGTACACTTCCTGGACAAATCATATTTTTTATTCAAGCCCCCCACCACCCCCCAAAAAATCCTGGTGCTTCTTGCCTTCCTTTAAATGACTCTCACCTCAACCTCCCAAATCCATTGAACTGCTAAACGCAGGCACTATTGTTGTTTTCAAGATAACGTCTATCACAAAGGAATTGCATGTTCTTCGTGCAATGCGTGGCTACTATGGTCGCATTCGCTGATAGTTTTACGAATAACAATATTCGATAAAATCAATCCATGCTTCAATATACACAGCGGTCAAGACAGGTGGTCATCAACACACGTTGGCCGTGCAATGTTAGCAATATTAGGCGTCTCAAGTAATATTCATAACATTAAGGAGGAGGTCAAACAGCTATGTCTGACAACCTTTCATCAATCTTTCAACTCATGGGGGCACCAGGATCACCTGACAAGCACTGAACATTTCTGACGTCACTACCCAGTGATGTGCTCATTTACAATGCAAAGTGGAAATCTTGGAAATAAAATTCTGTAATTTAGGAGTGCACACTTATTCAACCCTCTTTAATAGATGAAACAGGTGTCAGCGAGTGGTCTATTAACATCCCAAACATCGTGTCTCAAGAACTTACGCATAGATATGTGAAGTGTGTTTCAGCGTTTCAATCTACTACTACCCCAATCAATTTCTAAAAAAAGACTTCATGCCACATGTAAAGAGGAGCACCAGGGTACTTTTAGGTGTGTGTGTGTTACTCCATAACTTGGTCACTTTTCTTGAAGTTCAAAGCGAACGTCTCGGGGTACAAAAGGTTACCAACCACACAGTACTGTGCCTCTCCAAAGTACAACGAAGTTTGAGAATGCGGTTCAAGCAAATAACCAAGCTACCCACCACGACGAAGATCTGCTTCTCAATTATAACATTGTGTTCTTTAATGTTAATATTTGGTCAGAGGATTGTCCACAGAGCTAAGAAATAGGCATTTTTCACACTCGGATGCAACTGAGATCTGTCAAATTGCAGGACCACAAGGTCAATTTATTTGCTATCAAAACAAATCATTTCCATACATGCAGAAATGAAAATGAATTGATAAATATTTTAAATGGTCTGAAAATAGTAGCCTATTAGCCTTTTAAGGTTACCATACGTATCTGTATCCAGACCTCATTTGATGGCTAGGAAGAATTGCCTGGAAGAGCACCCAAACGCCAGTATCATTGCCATCGGCCCGTACAATGGCCAGGGCCAGTCTTCCTACCTCCACACTTTGTCTAAAATTCCTAATGGCTTGAATATAAAATATAAACATCAGATATTACAAAATTTCCAGGCATTTTTCAGCCAATAGAAGAACTTTTAGGCAAAAAAATTACACAACCCCCCACCCTTTTTTTTTTAAAAAAAAAACTTAATATCAAAAAACCCAACACAGCCGGTTGAAGGCAGAAAAGAGATTCCAAAGGGAATTTGAAGAAAAAACTGAGGGCTCTTAAACAAAAGCACCCGATTAACGTCATGCCAAATCATCCAAAAACAGCACCACCAAAGGAAGCATCAACTGGGTGAAAAACATGGGAAGTTCTTGAATATGTGTGCGTTATCCAATCATTGAGAACCTGCGAGCATTATCATTGAGATCAATGTACCGCCTACCCGCCCCGGGTTCTTACACCTTTATTATAATATTCCCGAGATAACATATCAGACCAAAAATCATTCGACTGGGAGGTAGATTCACAAGACCTTATGTTTTGCCTGATTGTACATACCCTTTCCTGGTACTTCACTTCCCCTGTATCCTACAAGTAAAGTTAACCAAAAAATTACGGCAAAATGACATGTTAAGAAATTAAACAAGTAAAGACAGACATAAAATCGAACTATAAAGGCATGCTGACAAATATATGTCGGACCTTTGACTAATTTTTTTCACGCGAAAGCGCATGTAAAAAAATGGTTAAGGTCACACACCTGCATTTCTGAAAAGAAAAGCCAGAGTAATGCGACATGGAATGAAATAGTAAATAAGAATTAAATTATATGGAACAGACCTACCTAATATAGCCGAAAAAACATAGATTCTCAAACGACCCATATTTCATGGCTACGCAACGTCAACCCTTGGCATTTAACAGTTAAGTTAGCAGCCCCTACTCGAAGGTAGGTAAATAATAAAACGAGAGAAACGTGATGGGTGGCAACCAGCGCAGACAAGAAGAGAAAGCCAAATTGTCAATTCTGACATTACATTTGCCAAAAACACGCCACAAATGAATTAACAATAGCGAACAAGACCATGCGGCCTATATTTTGCAGATAATGTTTATGGGCCTATGCGAGACAACAGTACAATGTACAAAACACACAACCAATCTAGTTTATAGGTGGGAATGGAATTGCCTAATTGAGAAGTTTGAAAACGGAAAGGCACGTGATAGAATTTGATTTCAAAATAAAAAACTAGAACAGACACAAAAATTTGAGATAAACGCATTATGATGCACCGGGTATTACATACACTACAAACCAAAAAAGGTACGAGAAGACTGCTATTAACGCGGTTGCCACATATGCCGATTGGCAAATTGACGGTAAAATTTGAACGAGCCATTCCAATAAATCAAAAAAGTTACCGATCTTCTACTGCCGGTTGTTGTGATTAAGCGCCTACTTCCTTTACCTTAATTCCTGGGACAAGAAGGCAAATGCTTCAAATGCAAAGAGATTGACAGTGAGATTAAAGTTCTAAAACGCAAACGCAACATAAGCGACAATAGAAGGAATTTGAGCGGGACATGCCCAATCAAATGACTGTGTAGTTTGGTGAGATTTCACCAACCTTTTGATATGAGCCCCAGGTAGCACTAGCTAGAATTTAATTATTATTATAATTAATATTGACACGAAAATAGGGGAGGAATAAAAAAACTCTACCTGTTATTGAGACGAAATTGCAAACAAAATGATTTTTTTTTGTTCTTTGCCTTGGAATAAAGGAATTCCTCAATAAAGCAAAATCTTATATAAGCAACATTTGCCATTTGCAGGTCACCTTGCACCCTGGGACCATTACATTTTGATCCATGCCGGCAGGTTTAGCGCCACATGTTCGTCAATCAAACACCGAAGGGAAAGCCCTGCCTAGCGAGAGATTGCACTGCAGACGAATGATTAAAGGAACCAGGTTAGCAAATGCAATTTCTCGAGAGAACGGTTGATAGCTGTATGCGCATTACAAACTTATCTTTTACCCTAGCAGATTAGTATGGCCACAGAAAGAAACAGTTTGAAAAACACGGAATTGATTAGGGAGACCTACGTAAGCGAAAATGAGTTTGGACATATTCATTCGTCCGGTACCAATGGAGCACCCAAACTCTAAGAATATCTTGAAAAAAAAAAACAGCAAGGCCGGCATGAATGTGCTTCACCCACAGCCATCCATTGCCACGCGAGGGAATGAAGCCATTAAGTGGAAAAGGCTGACCTTGCAGAGGGCGATCATTCGAATGAGCCCCAATCCAAAAAAGACGGAAATCTCACAAGTGGCCTGGGGAACATGATGCCCCCAATGAAAGCGCTTTATCTATCTATATTGGCGATTTATTTTTACTCCTGATAAACTTACAATCACCGGGTGTTTGTACTGGTGATAACATTGAATGTGATTTTCTGTATATTACGCCACCATTCCCCCTAGCCTTATCACGTGTGATATGGCCACAAACCAAAATTACTATAATGGACCGTCACAAATATCCCTGCCAATCCAAACATTTTACCGGTGAATGGACCAGCCAATTCTTCCCAATTTGATTTCTTATACAACACATACACAAAGAGCTATGATATGCCAATCTGTAATTGATTTAAGTTGAACCAAATCACCTGCATACTAACCCCTTTATATGCAAGCTTAAATCTGAATGAAAAACCCAAAACCAATTACAAATTTTGTCAGTCAGTGAGGGTAGGAATAAATATATACTGATAAGAACTGCAAAAATGGGGGCCACGTGGGATGTATAAATACAACAGAGGAATGGCCGCGGACTTATTGTTAGGGTGGGCTTGCCTTTGTACCCAAGAGGCCCGGAGTTCAAATCTCAGTGGGGCTTAAATAAATCCTTGGGAATTTTTTCATTGCATAAGTCATACTGGATTAAAATCAGGAATTACCCCCTCACTTAATGGTTCATTTGTTATGGGCAAAGGAACCATGAAAGACCTCACTTGCCACTCATGTTATGTTTGTATGTGGTTAGGTTGTTTGGAGTGGCAACATAGTGCTTTGATTAAGCTGTAGCTCGAAGTTGCATTGTTCTGTTTGAACAGTTGTTGTAGCTCTGGCAATTTAACATATCGGCTACGATATGAGATTTAAAAAATAAAACAGATCTAATAATAATATTCTAACAAACACGATAAACTGCACTTTGGAAAATATACTTTGAAACAAAATTATTTACCCCTTGTTGAATGTTGCATTTGCTTGCACCACGAAAAAAATTTCTTTGCACAGTTTCCATGGATAATTCCACTTGACACACCCATTCCCTTGTTTAAAGGAATTTTTATTTATTAATAATGAATAACGCCCACGAAAACCAGTAAATAATTGAAACCAAAATGTCACAGGAAACCAACGAAAATATTTGCCCTGCATTTCGCTTATTTTGACAGTCAATTAGTATTTTAAAATGAACGTTCGGTACCGATGGTTCTTATTTGTCATAACCATATTGACATTAAAATTGCACAACATTCATAAAAATTACCCCACATAAGTTTAGTGGATATAAACAGCACGAATATTTCCTGCCACATGGAAATGGAATTAAATTGCCTTTTGGCTTGTTCCCTTAAAATAAGGACTCCCGCAATAAACGACAAATTTCAAAACCAAGACCATTGAATATATTAATGCATTCAACAGTGAAGCCAAAATAACTTAACTCCCTTCACTAAATGTACATGAAGACTTTGAGGACACAAGCTGTTTGACCCCATGCAAGTGTTTCTTTTATATTTAGAGTAATATTTAAGCCGATATGGTTGTTTTAGTCCCAGACCAACGTAATAAACGGGACTCTCAAACAGCTGTGGATAAACAAGGGATGACTGATGATAATTGATTAGGTGCAATAATCGAAAAAACCTTGACTTAGAATTTTGACCACAAAAACCCGCCCAGAAATTAGTTTGTAACATTGGAAAAACTGGTTAATTACATTAAGTCCGAAACCAAATTTACATGCAAATGATGGACTGGACTTGCACTCGCGAGGCATCCGCTATAGGGTATGGTTGCCGAAATTGACTAGGTATTGTCCTTGCAACGTAAAACTGTTGTACATTGGCTAACGGAGGCGGTCCTTGCCCTTGAAGTGAACAAACGGGTGTTAATCATGACGTAGTCCTTACCCTTATACGCCTCACGGTATGCTTATGGCTGCGATCGCCATTGTGACTGCTACTGGACACCAAATTTACAAATTCCCCGGAGGGGTCAACGAACGTACAGATACGTTCTTTACCCTACTGCGCCGTGCTTGAACCGTCTTGATCTACGGCCATGCAGAGTTGTGTATGGCCCGTTAATAATGTTCAATTTGGATTAATGATTCTGGTATTCAGTAACACTGGTTCTACATCCGCCTGATCGCGAGGATTTTATTTGGAATGGAAAACTGACAAAAACTGCCCTTAAGATTTCTTGATGAAACTGATCCAAACAAACCGAAGGTTCCGAAGCAGAATATCGGTATTTCGATTATTATACCAATGCTGTAGCACGATGTACAAAACCATATAACAGTACTTGGGCACACGAAATGGAGAAACAATTGCCGAATAAACAAGTACATTCGTAGTTAGCAACCAATTTTCGGGACAGGGCTGACCACACGTCCGGCATGTGATGGAAACAGATCTGCAATGTGAAAAAACACCAAGCATTGAGCCAGAACGCTGCCAAGATAATCAATGGCGTCATAGCAACCCAATACAATACCTGACGCAACCGATTGGCGCTTTGAATGCACCTATTGAAATACAATATCGAACGGCAAAAATTAAAGTATGCCCTTGCACAGACGGCGACAACAATTCTTTAGCCGGTTGACAAAACCCGGTTTCTACGCTGCTCTCATGAAAAACGTTATGCGAAAGGAATTCAAAAAGGTTTTTTAAATTGCGTCTCACATTCTTCATGATGTTAAGTCAAATAAAGTACTAAAAGAAACTGTTTTTGGTGTGTCCGGGTTTTCTATGCCACTTTATGCGCACATAGTTGGACACAACGCGTGTTCAAGATTATTAACAATATTACTCGAACATGGACGTAGTAATCAGTTAGAGAGTTATCCTTTAAATATTACAATGAAATGCCAAAAGGACACTTGGCTTGTAGTGATTGAGAAAAGAACATCTGTATTGGATAATTTAAAGCAATATTGGCACATTTTGAAGAGCGCCCCCAATTTTCAAAATTTGATATTTTGCACCGTTTACGTGGTAATTTGTCTAGGAAACTATACTGCGAACGAGAAGTGCTAAAACCTACGTTATTTAGTCATAAAATAGCGATTTTGTCTTAGAATTGGGATCCCAGATTGACTTAACCGCAGAGTGCGAAAGGTACGTTTATGCATCCGTCATGATGAAATAGGCCACCTCGAGAAAATAGCCTCTAAACGCTGACTTGCATGAACCAATAAAACAACTATACCGGTATGAGCGTAGACACGACATGGCGCTATTCCCGGATTTCACATTGGAAGGCCGTTATCAAGAAACCGTTGAATTTTTATCGGGATCCCGATAAAATTCCTTCGTTTGAGACAACATTTTTCGAGCTTAACAATCACAGGTATATTTTACTAGCCAGTTACCAATGGCAACGGGAAAAATATCAAATATTTTTGAACTTGGGGGCGCTCTTCAAAACAAAATGTGCTAATATGCTTTAAATATTAGTAGTTTGAACCTCTTTAAGCATTACTTTGTAGTGACAGTAAAAACAAGGAAAAAAAAAAATTGAAAACATTGCAATCAATACAAACAAATTATATACCGATCGAGGAAAATAATAATTAATATTCAATTTATAATTAAAACATGAAAAGTGTACCAAACCGACCTATACGGGAGGATGTGGGAGGTGATCGATTTTAATCATACATAAACTGTACGGAATAAAGCGATTAATACTATGTGATAATCACTGTATTGCCAGGTATACATGAGTCGTTATAAAAGGACCTGCGGAATAGCTATAGGCATTTTACCAGTTTTATACAGGGTCCTGCTATGTGACTTGGGTGGACCCTCCTCATATCAACTTGGGTGGTAAAGGTAACTCGCCAACATTTGATCCACACAGCAAATTTCATCACATTGCTGTTATAGAGGCCCGTCTTGATTTCATGCTGTACTTCTTTGACTTCCAGATGGGCGAAGTTCACGAATGCCTTGAGCTTTCACACGTGGTTGTCTTGATGTTCCATGTCTTACTGCAAATCGTCCAAAAACTCGAGTGATTTTCCCATCGATGGTGGAATAGTGTGAAGTGTGTCTGGTTGGTAACATTACATCACTTGAGTTTTGGTTGGGTTGATGGTGAGACCGGCTTATTAGCAATCCGTTGTTCAAACTATCAGTCTCTGCAGGCTGGAATGTTTGCAGAGAGGATACAAGGTAAATCGGCAAAAGTCTAGACTCTTCCCAAATGCGAGAAAAAAGTTCACTGAATACAGTTACACATATGGGTTTATATGTGTGGTTTTCTCATGATACCAGTCGATAGTGAAAAGGGAAAGGTTTTGGAGAAAGACACATCCTTGACGCTACTCCTACTCCACTATGAAAGGGCTGTTGTCTAGATGATACTGCATTCAAGGTTCGTAAAACACTGGTACAGAGATTTTGATGGCAGATTATAATCCTGTTATGTCTTGTGGGCGGTGTTTTTTTTTTCTCATAGCGCATTGTATCGCTGTTTCTCCCAATGGGCCTTCTTATTTCGTGGACATTGTTCTTCATAATATTAAAATGTCATACTGATAAGATAATAATTCCAAGTAAAAGACCGTAATATTTTCCGTTGTCATTTTTTTTAATTATTAAGAGACATTACCACTTGCATAAGGTCTTTTGCACTCCCGATGGTGTGCCTGATAAGTACTCACGACCAATAACAGGTTACAGGAAAAAAATGAAAATCGGTTTGTTCAATTCAAAATGGCGGTCAAAATCCGATTTCTATACGCGCCCCCACAATGAAAACATCACTTTCCCAAAGGACTCGGTCATAACTTAGCTCATGATAGAAGAACAGATACATGCTAAAAGTTATCAAGACGATTTAATGGGCAAAACAAATTTGAATATTCACCACCAGAATGTTAATTTATGCTACTTGCTATAAAACGCCATGCTGATTTTATTTTTTTCTACCATATGCGCAACTAATATTTATAGGCATTAACAAAAATCTTGATGCAAAAAGTAGTTCGCGTTAAAACCTGGTGCGCGAAGAAATAAATAAGGGTTCACATGGAACACACCTTATGGTCCTTGTTTAATTAGATGTTGGAATCACTGCTGGAAACAATTAACATTCGACACGATGCTAATTTAAACTATAGGCTGAAATATGGGAAACATAAGGGAATTTGGCTTGTGAAAGATTTTAACTAAGTGAGCATTTTAATAAAGTTTGTTGATATCTAAATGTTTATTTGTCATTGTGATGTTCGTCATGATTGTTATCTTAACTTTCTTATCTGCGTACTTCGCCGTAAGCGGACCATATAATGCACTAACTAAAATACAATTACAAATCATTATCTTAATCATAATCGGAATCCTCAATTAAAATGTATAATAATGAGTTCGAAGGGAAATCGTGTAATAATTCATATGATCGAATATTACGCCATCAATTGTTCAAATATTAAGAGTTTGTATTAAAATTGGAAAAGGGGAATTGCTTACCAATCTATTCACTATGATAAAGTTAATGGTCTTGTGGTCTAGTCTTCTTCTAAAATCGCATAAAATGCCTGCACTGCAATACCGCCCACACCTCGTATAGCAGTAACTGACGACGTAACCTATAAGAAGCATCGATAACCCTAAAGACCTCAGTCCTCACCCTTTTAAGATAGATCTCATTATTTTATCTATTTGGGGAATAAAGGGTGACTAGTGTAAAGCATTGATATAAAGGATATAAGGCGACACCACTGAAAGTCCAGGCTCGATTTAATTGGTTTGATGATGTGATTGGGTTTCCAATCCACGCTCGCTCTCGTAGTTGTTCGGGTATTCCTGTTCCCCTCTTCTACAAATTTGGACTCCTTCCTTGATTGTATAGTTTGGATCAATCTAGCATATGTGACCGTCCACTTCAAATGGGCTTTTTTGAGCTTGATTCTGTGGCGAAAGCCAATTAGACGTTAAAGTCAAATTTTCATTATTTTGAGATTTTCAAGAATCAAAATAATACATTTCCTATCGTCACACACACAAAAACGAAGAAACGCAATGGTATAAAATTTCACTCTTTTAGGAGTAAGGGCTTTGGTAGTCCGCTTTAAAAAGAGTGAAATTCACTCCTTCAATTGGGCTTGTAGTCACTCTAAAAGAGTGAAATCACTCTTTTCAATTAATAGTGTGGGTTTGGTATGTCAAGACAGTTCCCTCAGATTTTGGTGCGAAGTTGATTTTCTTGCTGTGTTTTCATCAATGGGACAGACGTCCAGAAAATGATGGGGTGCAAATTGTCAAGACTGCGCCCCCTTCCTCAATGGGGGAAATGGTCACTACAGGGAAACCTTTAACCGAATCAACTTTATTTTAATGTCATTAACCATGTCCGTCTCCTTATAAGGATTATAACAAGTATATATTTTGCCTAGTTCCACATTAGTTAGCGCTATAGCCCCCATATGGTTCAAGGTCATCCTGGGTAAAATTTACCCAAGCTCAGATTTTGTTGAAAACTGTGTGATAAGTTGTTTGTATTGTCCTCACATGATCCAAACAATGATTATTTTGACAGTGTGTGTCATTTGGTTGGCTAATTACATAGCCAAATGTCGCAAGGGTCTACAATGTCTATGGGGGTCACCAGAACTTTCTCTACCACTCAAGGCATTAATGGAAACATCAAGAACCCCGCCACCGATCTATTTTCGTATCTCGTCAGTGGCCGCGTACTTCCGCATATATCGAGTCCAGTGAGAGCGTAATTTTGCCCATAATCGAAATTTGGAATAAGCCATTGTTTAAAATAGGTTAATCAGCTACAATTTTTCTTGGTGTGGGGACCGATCTTATCCTTTCAAAAAGCCACTTCTGCATTATCTCACGTATAACAAATAGTATACAAAATCTTGGATATTGCCCAGCCCTAATTGATAATTGATAAAAATAAATTTCCAGACTCATAACAACAGTTTGTTTACATTTCAGCCTTCCTGACGTCTGATGGATCAGCCGGCAGGTAAACGACCGCGGTTTGGAACACTTAATCAGAAGATGGATAAAAAGCGAGATAAAGTTATTCCTGCAGCAACTCGAAGGCAAACGCGAAATCTGCAAGGGCAGCTACAGCATATTTATGCAGAAAGGGCATCAATACTGCATCACGAACTCGAACCGTCGGAATTGGCACTCATCTAGCTTCGTATATTTCAAACGCCTCGTACAGTCCACTCGAAGAACTTTACAACGTTCAAGTTTGGATAACTTCAGCACGGCATAAATCGTTATCTTCGTTCCACCCCCGTACAATAAGAAGTTTGACATTATAAAAGACGTCGAATTTTGGGAAGCAATGTTAAACTCCAGTGGCAGCATGTGTAATTTTAAAGACTGAGGGTAAAGGAAACACAAGTCATTTCCTCTGTATTTCTTCAGCTGATTTGCAAAAGCTTTACTCATCCGAAGAGCTCAGTATTCACACTCCACGTGGACTTTTCAACAAAGTTTCATGTTTGATGTGGATATTACTTTTGTCGTAGAGGGCAAGAGACTATTCGCTGCATTAAACATACACTTTCAAGTGGAAATTGATGCTGATACCGGCGTGAGTACATTGTCCAAGTTAGATGAACTCACAAAGAACCACCGTGGACACGATCAGGAATCATTCAGCGGTTTCATGCCGGCAATCCTTCCGTGATTTAATGTCCATTAAGTCATTCGAGAAGTATTTGAGCAAGCTAACTCCCAACTGCGATGCCCTTTGGCAGCGGCCAAAAGACTTCCTTGCATCAAGTTCAACGGAGTGTACTATAATGCACCAGTTGCGAGAAAACTCTTAGAGATTTCATGAAAGTGTCTCAGCCAAAAGATAGACCTCAAGAGTGTACACAAACCACTCCTGCGCACAACGGGTGCAACTGTTCTAAGCAAGTGGTTTTCAACCAGCTCAGGTGATGTCGGTTACAGGGCACAAAGTGTGAATTCGTTGGCGCAATACCAACGAGTTTCATCCGGGGAGAAGCTATCATGGGTAGCGTTTTTTTCATCAGAATTGGAGATAGGCCAACCCGTAGCCTTGCCTGTCCCCCGTCACGCAACAGATTGTATCTCCTCCAGTCTCAACTGGGCCAATTTCACGGCCAAAACACGGCTTTGCCTGATCCTATACCTAGGGCTATACTATGTGGTCCACTAGGCCTATGTCTGCCATGCCTGTGCCTGCAGCTACATCTACATCATTGCAACCAGCGATTAACATGATTAACCCAGTATGTGACTTCCAAAATGCACGGCAAACACACAGCTTTTGGCCTAGTGCTAGACCTAGTCCGCAAGCTAGGCCTCAGCCCGTAGCTACATCTGCATCATTACAACAATGATTGATCTCAGTATTTGACTGCACTTCACATCAGCTTATATGGACGTAATATTTCACGTCTTTTGAGTTGAGGAAGCACAGACACCACCAAACACAGCGGGAATGTTACATTCAACAACGCGCCGTTCAGTAACATGAAAAAAGAGAAAAAGTACTTGTAATATTTTGTTGATGTTTTATGTTTCTTCACTGTCTCGAAGTTTTTGTTATTGTTTAACCGTTCATTCATGGATTTAATGAACTGAGTTTGCTAGTGAAATTTGGAACTTCTACTGATTTACTTGAAAGCTGAAAACTTATAGTGATTGGCGGGGGCTGTGGAGCCTGGAATTTTAGTGTTCTAGCGAACACGAAACGCATTTGTGTGGAAGAAATGACGATATAATCGACAAATCAAGTGAAAACTTTAATATGTCAACGAATTTCGAAAAATTGAAATTTGTTGAGTGCGTTGAATCATTGATCAGATTTTCGGAGCGTGGGTGAGTAACGCTTTCTATGTTTTAAGTCAGGCTAGTTAAATTACGTAAACCCAGATTATTTCTTTTTGGATCGTGGGATTTACTTTTTGTACATGGCATTGCCAATTGGTGATTTACATACACGCCAACAGCATGAACAGCGCAGGGGTGCCGCGCTGTAGCTGGGCTCGCCTTGGCTCACTGTCCAAGTCTCAGTCGGCCATGGATCATTCCATTATCGCTGTAGGGAGAGGACCTTTTTGATAAATAGTCTTTCATTTTTTGAAGTGTTTGTCTTTTTTAGACAAGTAAAGCTATCATAAAACTTATTATTTAACAGATTTATAATGACTTAGTGTGTATGATAATCGTTATTAGGTTCAGCGTGTCCGGTATGTACTGGAAAATTTCTCGGCGCTCAGTGCCATACACCTGGGTTCACCTTCGGCTTCACCCCATGAAACACTGTCGCGCACAGAAATTTCCCGTACCATACCTCCGCTTCACCTATACTAATATTCCCTGGATGTTACATGGTGATATAAAAAAATCCAATTAAAATGCATTTTCTGTTTCAGTATGGACACAATGCATCATTTGACACCACTTTCAACATTATCGAGCTTACCCCAGTGTGACATTTGAACCATTACGGGGCTAGTACCGCTTACTAAAGGTTTTGGACCTAGGCAAATATACTTTGTCTAATCCTTATGAGAGACTAACACGTTAGTGTAGCATTAAAACGCATTTGACTCGATTGTTGTCAAAATGTTGCCCTGACCTAACATTTCCCCGTGAAGAAGGGGTATCAGTATGGGTACTGTGCAAATCAGCTGATAACCTCCTTTGATGGCATTTTATCCGACACAATTGCCTTTTATAATTATATCATGTGCGTGTGCGCGTGTCTGTGTGGCCGTGCTTTTAATTTCTCATGATACAGAGTAACCATGAAGCGCAAATAGACAAACTACCGTTCTATTCGTAAGTACACGAATACATTCTAAAATTGTGAAGTGAAAACATTGCTACGATTAAAAATATTGCCAATCATATAATATTACGCGTTCACGGGGGATAAACCTAGTTAATTGAACGAGGACCTACGTGGCGATCATTTACGTGGCGCTCTCTGATCTCCAGTTTTATGTTTGGTTCCAGGTTTTATGTTTTGTTCAATCCAAGCAAAGAAATAGGTTTAACTAATAGGGTAGATGAGGTTTATGCCGCAACGAGGATTGATGAGGATTTTACAGAGCCACTAGTTTTGTAATATCGCGCGTGCCTGCCACCCTAGATATAACTCCTTGTATCATCTATTCAAAAATAATTTGAATGTTATTGGTCATAATTAGCAAAAGGGGGCTACGTTTTTTTTAACGTGCGTGCACTTTTAATCCGAATAGTATGCCCATTTGACGTCAAATGGTTCAATGGTATCTTGGGCATCCAGGTGATGAGTCTGGCTGGAGATTTGCGTAAAGTCGATGATAGCAACATGTTTCGCCTCCTTTGTCATATTACTCAACGCCTATATTGCTATGGCACGCCCGAACGGTGTTGTTAATCACTTGTGTTGATGATGTGATATTGCATAATGGATTTATTGTATCGAATATGTTTTTAGTGAACTATAAGGGGATGCGACCATACCAGTAGGATGCAGAACGCGCATTCATTTTGATGAGTTGCTGTTTTATAAAGCCAAACTTTTGTCATTAATTCAAGGAGTGAATGATTAGTTTCTTTCCGAAAGCTGTAAAAATTATCAAACTCATCGTAATTGTGTCCAAACGTTGTCATACATTTGATTGTATTCAGGGTGTTGTAATTTTATTTGCATCAGATCTCTTCTGATCTGTCCCGGAGATCTGTGCAGCTACGTATTTAGAAAAGAACAAATGACCCTGGATTGGCCTTGCGGTGGATTGGATAATATAGTATAGCAATGGCGAGTCTCGATCCGACTGAAATTCTTCAATACAATATCTCGTGATATAATGACGTGCGTTCCAATCCAATTTCATGCTTCGTTTCAAGAAGCAATCATTGATACCCTATTGATGACCGTACATTTGGCAAAAGTTTTATAATGACCTCTCCGCGTATGGATCCACGACCCCACCCATATGAGAACTCAAGATCGCGCACAAAATACCTGCCTGCTACTCATAACAAGAGCACCGCCTATGTCCTTAAGTAACATAACATGGAGCTGCTACGCGGAGATTCTTGTTATACGTATAGCTTATTACAACGTGGAGCCATTTTCGGTAACAATCCTCGTCCAAGCTGGTAGGACAAACAGGAGCAGGGTTACGGACCTTCGGCGTAGCGCTTGAATTAAAGTCATGTCATTGATTTGCAAATAAGAAATGGAAAAAAATATAAAAGATTTGCATATTCTAAACAAAGTATCCGGTATCCAACATTACCCTACCCCCTGGTAAGCTCAAATGCAGCCTAATAAGAACAAAATCGGCATTTAGTCATTATTATACGGCCTTCCAATTGAATGGAGATTCATATCTACAAATACTGTTCCACAAGATCAAATGTGATCAAATTAGCTACACGCATTTATTCTAAGCTCGCAAATAGAAAATGTACTTTTTTGTTATTGGACAGCAAATATACTCGAAAATACTTTGAAGAAATCATTTGGATTTCTAAGAACTTAAAGAGAAGTCAAAATGGCAAAAGATGTTTTTTTTGGCCCTGGTTTTTAAATTGTATTACTGTACAGATTATGAGATGATGATGAATAAAACGAGGAGAAAAGCACTTTTTTAAATGAATGGAAAAATCAGCCCCCGGCGAAAATGGGCGGATTGGGTGCGTTTAGATGACGTCAGGTGTTTCTCATTCTCACCCCGGGGCACCCATCTTGGACGATTGCGTCAAAACTTATTTGTTTTGCATCCAATGCCATCTGAATTGTCTGCCGTCTCCTACTTGATGGACTTAGCAGAAGAAACATGGCAGAACTGGTTGGTGTGTGTCCACTGCATTATGGGGCGTTGTTATGTCTTAGCTGTCGAAGCTCTGGGATATTCCCAACGCGGAAGCTCCAAACTAAGTGTGTGATGAATGATGAACGTGCAAATTAGAATACGGGAATCGGGCCCCAGATGTCACAGTAGAGGCATGGCCAGCATCCGTAGCAAAAACTAGTAACCACCGTCGTGACGCTCATCGGCCAAACCGTGTGCCAAACTCATGCTTAAAAGTTTCATTGTGGAGCTACTGAGGGGGGTGTGTTTTTCAATTTCCTATTTCAACAGTTGGCACCATTTTTTTTCCAAAAACTAACACAAAACAAAAAACTAAAAGACTAAAAAATTAAAAAAAAATGTTAGTGCTAATTTGACTTCTCTTTATTGGCTTAATCAACATTGTACCCTTTATTACACGTGAAACCGTATGATTAAACGTCTTTGCTATTGTGCATTAAAATTGGGAAACAGTTTCCTATGTACTCCTCTTGAACATTTACAGGAAACAATTATTTCTATTATCTAACTAACAAATACCACAGAGTTAGAGTAATAAACAGGCTAGAGGTCGGAGTCCATCTTGAATCAGCGAGCTCACTGGTGGGACCATTAGAGTTTACCGCCCAAGCCATTAGAACTATAGTGTGTTTTTGGTCTCAATGTCAATGAAAACACGGTGTACATCGACGCCAACCAAAAAAAAAAATAAATAAAAATGAAAAAAAAATGAAAAAATTGAAAATTAAATAAAATTTGCGATTTAAAAAAAAAAAAAATCAGATTTTTTTTTAGAATTTTTTTTTTTATTTTTTTTATTTTTATAGAATTGTTTTTTTTTATATTTTTTTGGCGTCATGTACGTGCGTGTGTGAAAAAAATTGGAGAGTGAGGGAAAATAAAATTCGCTAGTAACTGGCGGGGGATTACAAATCCGGATGAAACCAGCCACGGAGGAGACGAGCGTTCGCTGTTTTGTTCTGCCTGCTGCAGCCATGGGCCATGGCCGTGCAGGGGCATGACTATACTGTAGCTATGCGGTATTGCATGTTATACTGCATGTCGCAATAAACTAAATTCGCGCCATATGTCTCAGATTAGGACTTTTACACAAAAAGTGAAATTTTGCTGTGTGTTGTGGATTGGGAGATGAAATGGAAGCGGCAGGATCTTATTTGAAGCTCTTGACGTCACATGTTGACGCCCTAGCTACTGAAAAAGCTCACTTTTCTCATATTTCTGTGTTAAAACGAGTGGTTAATAGAGACCACTCGCCATCGTACTGAACATTTGAACCCCCCCCCCCCCCCAACTAATAAACCATGGTCGTGTCTTTTGTTTTTTTTAAAAAAAGTCCTTTATCTCGACGGGTATTATATACAATTGTTATTGGTGATTCCTACTCTGTGATACCCCGTTGCAATTTAGTACAGTGAATTGTCCAGGGAACGGGTGGTATCCTTGGTTATAACAGGAGCAGTGGCAGGGAGAGGGGCGAGTGCTCCTCAGTCAGAACCCTTGCCCAATTGCCCCTCCCCGTCAGCCCCAATAAACTGACCGGTAGTAACAGTGTCTTTGGAAAGGCCCCCAAATTTCCCCCTCAGAAAATGCATCGGCGCCCCTTCTGCACCACCCCCCCCCATGAAAGGGTAGAACAGGACGCTTAATATTTTATGGCTTTATTTAATTGTAAGTTCATCCTTTGCGGTCATTGAGCGAAAAAAATGGAGGTACAATAGGGGTTCCGTCAAATGGAAGGATTTTGTTGTGGTGTGTGTGTGTGGGGGGTGGGGGGGAGGTTGGTTGCCACGTTAAGTGGCCAAAATGGTACTTATGTTACTTATGATGTACTATAAGCAATACTGACAATATGTGTGTATCATTCTTATTTTTTATATTAGTGTGTATTACTTTCTATTATATTAACTCCAGTTTGACGTCACTATGAAGTCATATTAAAAGATTATAGGTTGTACTTTATTTGAAGAAAGGGCATGTATAGCTACACAATGTATGAAACAAGATGATGTGTGTCCCTTATTTACGAAAAAAACGGGGGTGGGTTGGTAACACCCTCCCCCCCCCCCCCCCGGACGGTCGAAGTTCGAATTTTAGAAAACAGTTGGTGGACGCCAAGTGCGTAACTACAAAGGAAAGGGTTCTTTATAAAGATTATTTCCTAGTAGAGGGCCTATGAAAATTATGTATAACTATCAATATCGCCGGAGATTTGTAAAATCTCTATTGGATGATGCAGCATCTTCCTCGATCTTGGTTGATTAAACACCATGCCATATAACCACCATTAACATAGGCCTACATAGTAGACATAACGGGGGATTGTTTTTTACATGAGAAGCTGTGTCTTATATTGTCAGCTATATTATCTGGGGATCAATTATTATTAAAGTGCTCTTTAGGAGTTCATGACAAAAAGGGATGTGATACATATAATTAGCTCAATTATTCCCAATTGTAAGTGTCCCGTTGGTGAATTGAAATAAAGTGCTATTATTTTGATTTTGTTTTTGGGGAAAATAAAGGAATTGGCAGGCTCTGAATTATGGGGTGCTCTAAGATTAAAAAAAAGAAAGGGGGGCGTAGGTATTTGCAATTTAAGGCATGAGCCTGGAATGGCCCGAAAACTTGGCTTCTTGCACCAACCTTGTTTATTGATCCAGTGTATGATACTTGTCGGGGATACTTGTGCAGTACGCCATCAGAGCACGCCACCTCTTCCATGACGACACTAACTAGCCACATCATACATCAGTTTCTTTTTTTTCAGTGAGTTAGGGTACAATGACGTCACGGGTGGCCAAACAAGAATTTCACAAAAAAGCTTTTACCTTTTCAGTGATGAACATGTTGGCTTAGGGAAAATTCCAGGATTGTGGCCCCGTGCCTCGCGAAGGGGGAGCGCTTGAACAAGGAGGGTTGCTGGAGGGGGAGGAAAGCTTGGAATTGGAATCGTTTTGGTTAAAAAGTGTTAAAATATTGGGGGGGGGTTCAAGGGTTATCGACACCACCCCCCCCCCCCGCAATCAAAAGTATTGGGGTGTGCCCCCGTTTCCCAAGCCCAATCCACAACAAACAGCAAAATGATCCAATTTTAGTTAATTTTGGTGAGTTCGTTATCGGTCCAAACAAGTGCACTCTCAGTACGATCCAGCAATAGAGATGTGTAGGCTTACAGCAAGGTTACAGCAGAGTATGGCTGCTTCAATGACGCAAGGTTCTTTTCTGTGCATTGTTGCTCCAGGGCAGCAGACCAAGACATGTTCCTATTGCCTGTGTAGTGTTCTGTTCTGCTTTCAAGTAGCCCACTTCTGCAAGGAAACTTCACTCAGATCGGCCAATTTGTGTGGGGTATAGTCTTTAATGATGCGAAAGTTAATGATGCAACACGGCATTCAAAAGAAGAACACAAACAAGCGACCATGTTCTCTACACACTGGAGAGGCTATCGCCGCCGAACGTGAGGAAACAGGAAATTGCTCGGCGGCCCGTTTGCTCTACCACTAACCGGCCGCAGTCAGTACAAAGGGGGGGGGGGGGGGGGGGGGAAAAACAATAGGGGACACTACGGACAAGGAAGGACAGATAAAATGGATTAGTTGCGCGCTATGTCAAGGTTTTTTTGGTTGTCAATTATTGGTTTGATTTCGAGTATGGGTGGGGTTTGTTCGAAACAAATATGATTCGAACTGTTTTAAAAAGTTCTTTAAAATGCCATATCAGATTTTCACGCTCACAGAACAATAATTCATGCAGTAAGTCTTGACTAATAGTATTCACAGATTATTGTATTATTAATCCTCCTCCTTTTTTCCGCTTTATACCCCCAGCAATTGATTGGTAAGCTCTAAAGTGATGGAGGGCGGGGGGTTACCCGGGGGTACTCGGGGGGGGGGGGGGGGGAGAGAAGTAGACATCTCGGATCTCTTTAACAGGCTTAAGAGATTGGGGTCATGCACGTTCTATTTTTAAAAATATACTTAAGATACTTGGAATATACTAGTAATCCTGGGGGTTCTTGAATTTGGTCGGGGACCAAAGCTCGTTCCAAAAAGAGCGACAATAGCTTCAAATTCGGGGCAACCTCTAGGGGAAAAAAATTCACAATAATGAAGTTTTAGGGGGTTGGGGTATCAAATTCAGTATGTGATGTGGAATGTTCAATGATAAAAAATAGGAAAATGTATTCTAAAAAATACTGATCAGCAAAATTAAACCCCGAGTGTGTATTTTTTCTTGCAGAGTACAGCAAAAAGTGTAACTTTTTGTATCTGGGCTACCTGAGATATTAATTGGTCAAAAAGTGTCTATTTGACTAATAAATATTATTTTTTAGAATCCACAAAAATCGGCTTAAAAAGTGGTTTTGAATTAAAAAGAATTTTTTAAAGCTTTTTGAGATTAAAAATTTCATAATTGCAAATATTCTACAACTTAAAAATTAGGACTTTTTCATACAAAATTCGTCAAATGACTAATTAGCAAATGACCTGTGTACTTAAATTCATAATGTTTGTGCTTGACAAACTAATTATAGTCATTTGGGAATCTAAAGTCGGTTTCTTTATTATTCATTAATTTGTCTTGTAAAGGTAAACTTAGAGGTAATGAAAATATTTGTGTAATCATGAAAACTAGTTTTAAAAATATGGGGAAGGAGGATCCAGAAATAGCAAACATGTTTAAGCATTTGAAGTACATTCGAATGATAAAACAACTGATTTGCATGACTATTTTTAATTAGTTCAAAAAGACACTTGTTTGACTAATTAATATTCTCAGTGTATTTAATGAAGGTATTTTAGGTAAGTCTTGAGACCAGGGTCCCAATGAGTATAACTTTATTGCAAATTGGTCCCCTTATAAAAAAAAAAAAAACCCTGAAAACTAGTATGATTTCACCAAAAAACTAGCTCCGTTCAGGTCGCGTGGGCCCGTAGTGGGTTGATTTTCCTGAAAATTGGTCTTTGTTAGCCTTTTGCGGGGTCAAAGGTTTCATAACCCTGGAATGAGCATGCCACCCCCGCACACCCCCCCCCCCCCCCCCCCCCATCCCCATCCATCCCCATCAAATCTCGCGTTTGGAAAACAAGATAATGCACTGCAGTCTAGGGGCCGTATACTGCACAAAAAAAACCCAAAATTAAAAAAAACTTGGAAATTAAAATTGAAGGACTGAAATAATTTGTCCTTTGACCTTGGGATTTTTAAGCTAGTCTAGTGACATTTTTTTGTGATCAATGTAAAAATCACGAAACTATCCCTTAGGCCTAATTGTGATCCATTTCTCCTACATGTATCCGCGAAAGACTCAATGATTTATACTAATCTAATATTCCCAGGAGTTATTTATAGCATTTTAAGAGCACAGCTCTATTTCCTTGTGTACAGTTATCGGCTTATGACGTGTGTACACACCACCAGTAATCATCACTATCGTCGGCAATTGCCTAAAATACTTTCGTTTACTTCTACTCACAGTTAAATTCAGGCAAAACGGGCAACATACTTCATACACATTGCAACCTTGATATTTTTTCATGATATTGACCAGGAAAGTAATTCTAAAAGCTTATAAATGCATACAAGTATTATCACATCCCATAGAACCCGTTCAACCGAGTGAAGTTTTGGGTAGATCAAAAGGGACGCTGTGCAACTTCCGGTTTCCTCACAACCGGCCGGCTATTCATCGCGTGGAGAACAGCTATCCAGTGTGTAGAGATGATTGCAAGATACTCGCTCCGTGGCCATTAACTCTCCTCCCTTGGCTGGTTCCCGCATTTGTATCCTCCAGCCATTTAAAGGTAAATTTTATTTTCACTTCCCAATTTTTTTTTTATCGTACGAACGACGCCAAAAAAAAAAAAAAAAAAAAAATCCAACGAAGAAAAAAAAACTAACAACAAAATACAAAATTCTTTAAAAAATTTAAAAAAAAATAAAATTATAAAGAAAATAAAAAAAAAACAAAATAATAAAATTATTAAAAAAAATTCTAAAAAAAAAAAAAATAATTAAAAAAAAACAAAAAAAAAAAAAAAAAAAAAAAAAAAACAAAACAAAAAAAAAACAATCGAAATTTTTTTTTTTTAAAATCCCAAGTTAAAAAAATCCAATTTAAATGTTTTTTTTTTAATTTTCATTTTTTACTTTCATTTTTTATTTTTTTTTGGCGCCGATGTACACCGTCTGAAACAGTTTTCCCTTAGGATTTGGTGCTAACATTGATTTCTTGCTGTTTTTTTTTTTTTTTCATTTTTTCATTCATACGGGACCAACTGTCAGAAACTGGTTGGGGTACTGTGGGGGGGGGTGCAAATTTTCGGACCTATGCCCCCTTCAAGGGGAAAATGTTACTACAAGGGAAAAAGAAAAATTTAAAATCAAGTCCATATAGGGTTGAAATAGATAATTATCATTTATGGCGACCGCTATCTTGGGATTACTTATCGTCAAATGCCCAAGGATGCCCAGGTGACACCGGCAGATTCTATTCACACACCTAATCTAAATATTCAGCAAAAAATTGTTTTTACATACTCCACTGTACGTACACATGTAACTTCTCTCTGACATAATCAATGTCATGGTTTGGACATGTCGTCTTACTGGTACATTTGGAAATATATTTTTTGTATTTTGGTTATTTATTTGTTTTTTGGTTTGAAAATCAATACCAACCAACTCGTTTCTAGGTGTACTCCGGTATTTTGTTTTGGTGGGGCATATATCTCATTGATATTTGTTTGTTTCGTTGGTGTTTTTTTTTCTTATTTTATTTGCCTAATTATGTACCGTATTAAGGGATGTGTAATAATTTTGATCCATTGATTTGGTTGGGTTGTTGATAATCCATCTAACAACCGAACATGTGTATCTTAGACGCAAGCGCTCATCATTCCAGCAGGGTAGACATAAAAACATCCATAGAACAAAGATCGTGTTTCTCTTTATTCCTATTCATTTAAATCTAATCCCAAATAAATACAGCTTCCGCTTGTTTATGAATAGAGATAGCTGGTGTAATTTTCAACTAATTCAATATATCCAGTATCTTTTTAGTAGAAAGCTAAGAACATTCAATCAAAATTTCTATAAAAGTGGGGAAAAGTAAGAGCCCAAATGAATAGATTGTGATCACATAGATTGAAATGCTGAACCACCTTTCCATGGAATGTTTGAAATACATACATCTTTATACATAAAATACATGTTTGATTTTTTTATTTGTATTATGTTTACCTATCGTGTCCTGTACCGGATTTCCTGCCTGGTCTGTATACATTATATATAGACACGCATGATACATTATGATCCCATCATAATGCTGTGAACCCTTTAATTCTATTCTATTACTAAAACATCATGGTTTAATGAGAAAAATGCATTCGCGGCCCATTATTGCAATTACATGGGCAGTAAACTGACTACTCAGACGGCGCAATTTTCAATAAATGAGCTAAGTGTAATAGAATATAGGATGATGATATATACTAATTTGTTTTGGCACGCAATTGCGGATCGGCGCTATTTAACGGCACACGAACTAATCCCATACAGGGAATATCTTTAGGTATGTGCTTATCTATACAGTAATGTTGGAAATTCTATAATGGAGAAGAGGAGACAAAGAATACGCTGCGTAATCGGCAGGCGGGGAATCGACAGATCAATATATTCTCCTTCTCTCTGAAAGTTAAAGCGAATGTTTTGTTTCAATCTAAATGCAAGATTTGTTTTACTGATTGGCTAAGTTGAGTTTTGTGCCACACCGGGATTGATGAGAACTTTACAGAGCCACTAGTTCGTAATATTCGTAATATCTCAACTTGCCGGCCACCCTTGGATATAACTCACTTGTATCACCTTTCCAAAAAAGATTGAATTTAATTGTTCACTCTAAATCTGCAAAAGTGGACTGCCTGGCCTTATCATTGTTTGTTGCACTGTTCAGTTTCTATATGAAATGATTTTAATCGTGTATTTGTGTAGAGCGCATAACCTGTTATAGTGTTCATTTTGGCCATTGGACGCCGGCTGCATCCTGGGGATGATTCCTTGAATTTGCTTAAAGTCCTGACAGCTTGATGTTTTGCCCTTCTCCCTCGCATATTAACTTTGACGCCCAAATATGCGATATACAACGCCGAACGGTTTTGATCCACTTTCTTGATGGAATGTATATGAAAAAGAGATTTATTTTTTCGAATATGACTGGTTCTTTGCGAAACTATAAGCGATGCGAACTACCAGCCAAGCATTCAGAACTGCTTTCGTGTTGAGAATTTGTTGTTTTAAAGTCAAACCCGTTATGAAAGCAATATGAACGTGCGTTAGCAGTCCTTGTTTTCTTTCCGAGAACTGTAATTTTATCAACCATCGTAACATATGCCAACGATGTTTATACGTTTCATATAGAGGCAAATACTACTCGGTCGTAGTCTTCACATTTCACATGCCCATTTGAAAAAAAAAAAATTGTCCTATCTCTTTCCTGTTCTTAATCGAATTATGACATGCTTAGAAAGGCCAACTAGGCATTTGGATTGGTCCTTGAGGTGTAATCGTATGGCTGGATGATATAGTGCGGCCATGACCATAGAAAGCAAATGGCTCTCGATCCGACTGAAATTCTTTCATCATTAGAATTCATATCCTCGTGAACAGGAGCAATGCTTGCGTTCCAATCAAATGTTATACCGTGTAAAGAAACTGAGTGTCCCCATGAAGAGTGTCCTAGCTACAATAGCATCATTTCGGAATAAACAGTGACCATGTAGACTAGTTTGGGTACAATGCTGAAACAATGATGCATAGATTACTCAATGAATAACACAAATGATGCTAAATAATTATTTACTCATGGGAGACACAATAGACAATGTGGTAGGACACTCAGGCCACACGACACTGTATTTTATGACATCCGGTTTAAAGAGCCAACGTAAACCCAATCTTCGATCACCTTAATTGATGATAGTGTATTTTAGCCATGTGCTTTATATACATGTATACTCATTAATCAAGTTAATGACATAGACGTATAATGAAGGTGTCCTTATAAAGACACTATGACAAATTTGTATCTGAATTCCTCGTAACGAACATTGAATTCGCATGTAGGAGTAAGCATACATTTTAGAATATAAAGAAATATCAACTTTTTAGAGAAGTTTGAAGGACGATGTTGAGGGATACGAAATTGTGCCTTTAATATTAATAATTTTTTCTTCAGGTGATTTGATACAGGCCTCGAATATGACAAGCTATCAATCAAAGAATTCAATGTTATTTCAATGATTATTGACTATAGGTTGTGTCGGAATGTATCTTCACCCGCATGTTAAGATTTTCTTCACGTTAAATTTCTATTCATGTTAACTCGCAAGGTGGTTCACCTTCGGTTCCTACAGGAGAAGAATAACAACTTTCATTTAAATTTCTTTGTATCCTACGCATATCAAAAATCCTACCAGAATAGTCGTTGAGATAAACCACAAATTCATGATGAAAATAATGTATTTCTATAATTTACTCCTGAGAATAGTAGTGTAGACCATCAAAATTCAACACACACACCAACTAAATAGCATGTAAACCGGGGATCGAGGGCATTAGGAATTGAATATTAAACAAATGAAGTGTTCATGTCTAATAGCAATCAGATATAAATGAAACAATAATAAAAGAGATACTGAAGTTTGTCAATTTCTTTCAAAAATAAGTTCTGAGTCAATATTACCATTTCTTCCTATGTTTATAGTTTGTATTGATCAATTTTAGGTTGTAACTTAAAAACAATATACAAACAGACACAGAAATAAAGTAAGAGGAAATTAGAAAACCAAAAGAAATAAAATGATGTTGTAGTAACGATTTTACCTCCTAGGCAATTTAAATGAAACATTGTAATTTGGACAAAACCAATAATCAAAGTGCAATGCCGGTGTGGATTTTAACGTCAGTACTATTAGATGGGCAATAAGCGTATTTTTAATTGGAATGGGGAGATGAAATTCTCCTAAAAATCCATAGCCGATACGTACAAGGGATCCCTATCCTGCATTACTCTTGTGAATGATTGACATACGATCTGAAAATAAAACTGATAATAGGGGATGGTAGGTATTTGCTTCAACATCGTGAGAAATATAAAAGTTCAAATGAATGCATTGAACAATAAAACCCGAAAGTTTGGTTTGATATGGTTTACTTGGAGACTTACTGAATGGCTAACTTGGAAACAACAAATAATTTCCATTGAAGTTGAAAATGAACAGATTGAGAAATTGCAAAATTAGACGCTTCGTTATGTAGGATAATATATTAAAATTCTTTTTGTGCAGCTGTCATGAGGCCAGACATGCAGTCGGAAGACAACACAGGAGAGGAAAATTAGTGTAGAATCAAACCTAGATTGAGTTACGGTAGTCAGTACAAAAACATCTTATGCGACAAGAAACTAACAATGGTTGAAAAGGAGAAAAACAAATGAATATTAACCGCGTCGTTGAATATTCCATGGGTCGCTAATTTCAATATCTGGCTTGAAAAATGATAGTGTGTCAATAAAAAATGCCGAATTTAAAGCGATTTTTCCGGGAATAATAACAACTATTGTGTCTATTTTGGCTAGGATTTGGTTTAGTTATGACAAGTTTTGTGAACAAAACCAGAAACAAACTTGGTTCTAAAAAACCCGTTTAACAAAACCGATGACAAGTGTCAAATACAAGTAAAGTTGATACCTGTTTTAAAACATATGGAGATCGTTCTAATACTCATATGAAATATTACCAAGGCTTGCATGAACAGTATAAATCAAGTTTAGACATGGTATTTCACGATGAGTTAAAAGTAATTAAAACTGATCAGAAAATCAGTTAAAACACTTACAGGACAATCTATGATCACAATTATTTATGTCCATTGTTTGAAAAGTTCTCTTCCAGTTTATAGATATTAATAACATTTACAGTTCAAACAATTTATACTGCTTTCTTCAAAATTAAAGCAGGGCTCTATCGCTTGTATTTGAAAAACATAGTGAAGTTTGGAGATTGTACTTTTTAAAAGAGTAAAAAGGAATTTCAAACCCACTCATCAGAGTGAGATAATTGAAAAGAACTTGTTGTCCAGTTCTCATCCATATTCAGACCAGACTGGGAGCTTCCGATGGGGCGAAATGTCGATTTCCTGATGGCAGCTTAGCAAACAGCGTAGTGAGCGACCGTGCCGGCCGGAGTTTGGAGTTTTATAAATGTCCATTGTTATTAATCCGAGTATATATTAATCAATGTGCAAGGTCTGCAATTTACAATAAGCGACCAGGGCTAAGGTGTTTGTAATAAAGAAAAACTGAAAATGACTCAATAATAACAAAGGAATGGTCAACGCTATATGTGCAGATGAATTGAAATCTTCAGAAAAAAAAAACATTAATTAGTTACGGCGCAGTCACAAAACTTGTGATAAATGTGAACAGATCAGTCGATGTTATTTACTCAATGCGTGTTAATGATGACACACAAATGTAGTGATCAAAGAGGCTAGTGTGATTACCCTCGTCTTACCAAGGGGGGGGGGGGTGGTTACACCCACCTAGTGAAACTTCGCTCCGGTGCGACTTAAAATGCTAAAAATATTCGTAAAAAAGCTTCTCGGTAATCGTCTTTATCCTTCCAGTCATTTTAGCGAAAAAAATTCAAAGGTAGACCTTCACCGGGGTTAGGTTTTTTTTTTTGTTTCTTGGTTGCTTTGTTTTTTTTTTTTTTTTTTTTTTTTGTTTTTTCTTTGTTTTTTTTTTTTTGTTTTTTTGTTTTTTTTTTTTTTTGTTTTTTTTTTTTTTTTTTTTTTTTTTTTTTTTTTTTTTTTTTTTTTTTTTTTTTTTTTGTTGTTTTTTTTTTTTTTTTTTTTTTTTTTTTTTTTGTTTTTTGGGTATGCGTCAAAGTGAAAGGGTGGGGGGGGGGGTGCCACCCAAGGTAATTTATGGTGCATTTTTGAAAATATTATGCACAGTATGGCTTTAAAAATCTATGTTATGTAAAACTACCAAATGCCATCATTTAGATTTCCTGCGATTTTTAGCGCAAAATGGGATTTCGACTATTTTGGTCAAAATGCCAATTTTGCCGACTCGCGGACTTGATGACGTTTGTGACGCCATACTAGGGATGTTGTACTTATTTTGGTATCAAGGAAAGAGGAGGACCATAGCTATCCAGTGGTATCAAAATCATAAGCATCGGGTGCTTATAACAAATTCTCGAGGGGGGTGGTAACACCCCCCCACCCCCCTTGGTAAACCGCCCCCCCCCCCCTGTACAAAAAAGGATTGGTAAAGACGAGGGTTAAGATCTGCGAATCCAACATTTCACAAGATGTTTCCGCGCATTTCACGTAAAGCTATTTTAAATTAAAATGGTTCAGTGGAAATTGTTCTGTACATACGCAAAGTGAATAAATACGCATTTAAATTTAATGTCTTTTATGCATTTTAACACAGCCCGTGATGTTACGTTGATTAAGAATTTGTAAAAAACAGTGAGTGCAGATGCATAAGAAAAAAAATGTTGCTAGATAGCAATGCCCCTTTATGTAAAGATTTAGATATGCGAAAAAGATGAGTTAAATAAAACGACAAAATAGCATTTTCAACGTGTTAAATAACACAAACTGTACGAGGGCAAATACTCGTTATGTGACGCGTTTACGCAAATACGCCACTATGTGAAAACGACAAAAGTACCAATTTCCTGTGAACTGCAAAATAGTCGCAACAAATTACGTCACTATGTGACGCCGGCGATACTTCAAAATCAGATACATGCTGCGAAGTATAGCTTTTAGACAAATACGTCGTTATGTCATGCTGACAATTTAACGTTTTGTAACTACGTCATAATTAGTTAAATAATATTTTAATAATGAAGCCACTTTGCGGCCTAAAATTTGGTGAATATGTAGAATAGTACAAAACAACCGTACATGCAAATTTCTCCAAAAAAGTACAAAAATGTCGAATACGTACTATATGACGCGGGCCGACGAAAAATTGTAATAGTCCGTTTTGTTCTTTTTCAAATCGATAACTATTTTAAAACTTCTGTATAATGTTAATTGTTATACTGTAACTTTATGTTTAATCACGAACATTTTGTAAAGTATTAACACTGCATAGAGCCATAACGATTACTGATATATTTAGTTTCTCGCAGTAGTAGGCATTTACCCCAGCAGCTCCAGGCAAAGATTAATGAATATTCATATTTGTCTACCTGGAGAACTAAGTAGTTGAAATTGCAAAACAAAATATAAATCTTATAAGTAAATAAACCGTTCTGATGCTATCCGCTAGGAAGCGATGGGCACCTTTCGGACCTGACGGCTGTGGATGATATCTGCCGCTTCTCTACCAACCCTGGTTTATTGGCTTGATTGGTGGGGCACTGTGATAGTAAGACAGTGTTGCCGGGTCGATGTGAGGGACAAAGCGCATGCGTGCGCTGGCTCTTCAAGGAAAGATTAAAACAATCAGCACAGCCGCCCAGTCTAAATAAGAGGATTATAGAAGCCATTAGTCAATTGACAATTGAGTGATCAATAGGATGATCAAACCCATCCAAGTGGTAAAAACCAGCCATGCGAAGGTATATTGTGGCAAAAATGCAAGGGCCATTCATGATACTATCGTAGATTCATTGCACAGACATAATCATAATCAATTGGTGTCATTCATGTAGAATATTATGCATAGTACCCAATGCAGCTGACATTAGACTTACCAGTGAGTGGTAGATAGCGAGAGTAACTAAATACATGCAGCCTGTGAATTACCACCTTTTTTTCACTTATTTCCTCAATTTACCTTGTAAAATAAGAATCAATACAGTCCTCTGGGGTCATGATTATAACTCTTTATTAGAAAGTCCCACATAAAGTGTGGTCAAATTGTTTGAAAACCATATAAGTTAAATGGGGCGTATTGTAATTTTGATCCATTGCAACGGCTTGTTCTTTTCTGCTTTACACCAACCTCCCTCACTTGTAACAGTGGGCGTAACCAGACCTAGCAAAAGGGTGGGGGGCAGAAGGGGTGCCGAGAGGCATTTTCTGAGGGGTCGAATTTGGGCCCTTCTTCATAGCCACGGTACAAATTGTCATTTCATGGGGGGGGGGGGGCTGGTTTTTTTTTTTTTTTTTTTTGTTTTTTTTTTTTTGCATAACAATATTGCACAAATAACACTGTTCTAAAAATGATATTGTTCTTGCCCAATTCACAAAGTCATTCAGTTCAGTTTCAAAACATTTATTTATTTAACTTGCATAGGTTGAAACACCTGTGCCGGTTTTGAACCCCTCTATGTGCTCTTACTTTCGAAGAAACCTCTTAAAACTACCTAACGTCTACAATGTCGTATGCACCCCCCTTAGAGCCAGAACTGGCTATGCCCAAAAATGGCATTTTGACATGAATTCAAAGTTTGATTATAGCTTAAAAAAGAAAATCAAGTATAAGCAGTATTTGAAAATCTGGAATAAGTAGAAAACATCCAGGTTCATGTTACTTATACTTTTTCAAAGTTGATATATGAGCATCACACTCATTGATCCCATGGATGATTGAAAAATGCCAAAATGGACATAGCCAGTTTCTAGCTCTAAGAGGACGATATAATTATTTTCAGTCCTTTTTGCTGGATCAATCAGAGTAGGTCTATAACCAGTCGATAAGTATAATCTATAAAGTTGGATATTGTTATTACACGCGTTTGAAAGTATAAGTTATCAGTGTGTGATGAAGCAAGAGAAAAAAATAATCAAGGTTTATCAATTTTGTAATACGGAAACATGCTCCATTTTATTACTAATTGTGTCAACAAACACTGATAAAGCGAAACAATCAAAATGTACAGTGTTAGCGAATTGAAAGTTCGTCTCTCTGGTGAGCAATTCTCCTACCTGTTGTTTTTTTTTAGAGCAGCTGTTTAACAGCAAGTTCAAAATGGCAATAACAAAAACTCAACAACAAAAAGCTCGGATATTTCTGGTCGGAAACGGGTTACCGCCATCACCGGTCAACCGGTAGTATTGTAGCCGCCTCTAAACAACAACAGAAGTATTTCCTATGTTACCGCACAATGTTCTTATTGTAGAGATCACTCAGTCTTAATACCTTTCAATCATCCACTCAATCAAATTAATTTGTTCATCACATCAAGATACGTAAATGCAGATTATATATAAACAGGTGAATTTTACAATGAAAAATAAAATTCAGAAATTAATATATAAATCTCGCTAAGCGCACGAATGGAGAAATGAGCATCATTGTAGGTACTGAAACAATGATGAACCAGGTCGCTGTAAACGCAAAAAGTGGAATTACATTATGAACTACAACAAAAACAGGTCATTACAGGACAAGATGAGACATAAGAATGCGATACAAACTTCTTTCACCCTAACCACTCTAATGCCAAGGATAAGAAAAAGGCAAAACATAAATCTTAAATACAAGAACCAAGAACAAGTAACTTCTTTTGAAAGAGTGGTGGATGGGAGTTTTTTAAATAGAAGTCCCAATTGGGAAAAAATAAATAGCCGTGAGATTTCCAGGGTATTATTTACAAGGCGAAAAAATGTCTGCTCAGGACAATACAGGAATTTAAGGCAATATTGGATTGATCTTCGTATCATTTTGCTAGTGTCTGAAATTAAGAAAACAGTATCGACTCAACATAATATTCAATGCAGATAATCAATGAACATTGCTCATTGAGCAACCTTAGAAATTGGAATACAATGGTTGTTCTTGCGCTTTCTCTTATTTCTATTTCGGACTCACCGCAGCAAGCACTATACACGATGTCCAAGAAGTGAAATCAAGTGATTTTTAACCCGAAACACCTTTGACATTGGCAGTCACACCTTTATGTCCAATAACTAACCAGTGTACATTATAATATAGTCGTTGACACTAAATTTTCTTCTGAAACGCGGTAACTTGGAAGTTAATCAATAGTTTCCTGCTTTTGGTCTGCAAAAGTGTTAGTCAAAGCTTGCCAGCCACATTCTCTCATGATGTTTGTTTCATGTTTCTTCCTTTTCGTATAAATGTGAAAAACTGGTGCCCAGTTATTGAACACGCATATAGAAGCTCAATATTTATTTATTTGTGAAGAGGTTTAGTATTTGTCCTGAAAAAGTACTCCAGTCTAAATTGGAGAGCTGTAACAGCTGAAATCTATTCAGCTGCGCGACAATATAACAATGGTCTGCACTCCCAGATGAAGGGAATCTGAAGTGTTTCACACCGCATACCGGTCCGGTTATTGGAATATCTTTAACTCCATTGTTTGCTGAAGTCTATGTGCAGCCACTATGCATCTTGATATTGGGGAAATGAAATTGAATGACATTTGTATTCCTTTTCAAGAAAATGTGCCAGTTTTTATTTGTGGAACAGACGATTATATGATTTTAATAATTTTTAGGAATTTTACACTTGGTTTTTCCCTAGCCCCCCCCCCCCCCGATGGAGTAAACAAAACACAGCATAGAAGACATGTCCCACAGCCTAGACTGGGAGGGATTTACGCTTCTGATGAGGCGAAATGATCGATTTCCCGATGGCAGCTTGAAACAGCGTAGTGAGCGACCTTTGGGCCGGAGTTTTGAGCTTTATAAATGTCCATTGTTATTAATCCGAGTATATATTAATCAATGTGCACAGTTCTGCAATTTACAATAAGCGACCAGGGCCGGGGGTCAGGTTGTTTGTATAAGATAAACTGAAAATGACTCAATAATAACAAAGGAATGTAGTCAAAGCTATCTTATGATGAAATTGAAATCTCATGAAACAACATTTCATATCATTAACGGCGCAGTCAAAAACTTGCGATAAACGTGAACAGATCAGTCCGATGTTATAAACTCAATGCAAGGTTAATATTCACGCAAATGTTCGTTGATCAAACAGTTGATAGTTTGGATTAAGATTCTGCGAATACAATATTCAACAAAGTATGTTTTTTACGAGCATTTCACAGTTAAAGTATTTTTAATTAAAAATGTGTTCCGTGGCAAATTGTTTATGTACATAAGCAAATGTGAATAAATACGCATTTTAAAATGATAATTCTTTTTATGCGGTTTTACAAGCCGTGATGTTCGTTTGATTTAAGAAAGAATTTGTGGTGAGTGCAGACGCAAAAAGAAAAAAAAAAAATGTTGCTAGCTAGTACTGCCCTTTGTGTAAATATTAGATATGCGAAAAGAAAAGATGAATATTAAATAAAATATGTCACTATGTTGAAAACGACAAAATAGGAATTTCAACGTGTGAAATAACAAATACGACTCGCAAATACGACGTTATGTGACGGCGTTTGCGCAAATTACGTCACTATGTGAAAACGACAAATTAGGAATTTCAACGTGTAAATAACAAATACGACTCGCAAATGGGCGTCTTAATGTCTCGTTTGCGCAACTACTCACTATGTGTGAAAACGACAAATTACCAATTCTACCGTGACTGCAAAAACGTCGCACAAACCGTCACTATGTGACGCGGCAATACTTCAATATGCAGATACTACGCTATGGGCCTGCGCAGTATAAGGAAAAATTTTCGACAAATACGTCGTTTTTGATGCGGCCTATTTAACGTTTTGTAAATATGTCCATAATTAGTTAAATAATATTTCACTAATTAACACTTAAGTGCCCAAGGGGGGTCCATAAGTACCCAACATTTGTTTTTGTGCGATTTCTCGGTTACGCAATCATGGTTTTTTTTCAAGGATTTTTGCTATTTGTCTGATTGATGAATACGCTTCTCCTGATACAAAAAAAAAAAAAATAATCCGCCCACGGCCTTCATTAGAATAACTAGGTTGGGTCCCTATGAATCCCCCTTGTCACTAACGGAAGTACCAAATCAAGGATATTTTACTAATTGACATTAAATAATTAAATCTTGGGATTAATTTGCTTAGATATAGACCTTAGGAGGTAATTAATTAAAATTAATAATTACTTAATCAAATAACCTTTTGTGCTGATAGCACAATTTTAATTTCATGTCATGCGTGGCTCTTAACTTGTCAGTGTAAGACTATGGGAAAAATAAGGCGATTTGAAGTTTCTGAGAAAAATACAGATGGTATAAATTGGCTATATTTTGCAATGATTTTATTTTATTGGTATTCTAGAGTAGATATAATGAAATATTTTGGTTCAAAACCTTATATTGGAGTTCCTGAGGATGGAGGAAACATGTGCGATACACTCTTTTCGAAAGAGTGGACCAATTTCAATTGGCCATATGGTCATAGGTCAAAGGTGGGATTTTCATTTTTATTGTGGGTATGTGGTTTTACGTGACCCCTTTTTTGTGTTAGTGTCATGATCAAAAAATCCCCCAGGGAAAGTGGTTATCTGGGTTGGCGGTCCGAGGCCCCCCCCCCTTGGGCAACTAACGGAAGTTTTTTTTTTAGATTGGGCACTTAAAGTGACCGGAGGAGAATTTTTTTAGAAGACGCATTTCTTCCAAATTGCACAGATCGATTGTGGAACACCTACAGAGAACGTTCCGAAGGTTATTGGACAAACAAGTACAATAAGAAAAACAACAAACCTTGTTTTGAACTTGGCTGACATCGTAATTGTCCCCATAGCACACCGTGCTTTGACTGACCAGAAATACTAAATCATCATATTATACATAAAGATGGCGTCCGTATTCGGCTTATTCACGTCAGGTGTGATCTAATACATTGTGAAGCATTCCAAATGCAAACAAACACGGGTTCGCCTTCTTTCTGAAATCTCCTCATGTCTCTTTAAGTGTTAAGCCACTTGAGGTGTAAAATGTTGGTGAGTTATTGGTAAGAATAGTACAAAACAAACGAACATGCCAAATTTCTCCAAAAGTACAAAATGTCGAATTACGTCACTATGTGATGTGGCCGACGAAATTGTAATAATCCGTTTGGTTCTTTGGTCAAAAGGGTAAAGATTTTAAAATCTTCTGTATCTGTAAAAGGTTATACTGGACATTATGTTTGATCACGCAATATGTGATGAATATATTAACCACTGCATCGAGCCATAAACGTTATGATATGTTTAGTTTATCGCAATAGTAGGCATTTACCCCAGCAGCTCCAGGCAAAGATTAATGAATAGTCATATTTGTCTACCTGGAGAAATAAGTTGTTGAAAATTGCAAACAAAAATAAATCTTATAAGTAAAATACCGTTATGATGCTATCCGATAGGAAAGCGATGGAAACCTTCGGACCTGACGGCTGTGGATGATATCTACCGCTCCTACCAACCTGTTTCTTGGTTGATGGTGGGGGGCGCTGTGCTAGCATACGGATGTGGTCGGTTAGAACCTGGGCCAAGAGCAGGCGAGCGCTGGCCGTCTTCAAGGAAAGATTAATACACATTCATCCCGCAGCCCCAGCCTAAAATACGAGATTCTAGAAGCCCTAGTCATGAAATCAATATCCATCCAAGTGGTTTAAAACCAGCCATGCGGAATTTCATGAGTTATGAGTTATATGTGGCAAACAATCAATAGTCATTACTGATACTATAGTGTATCCATTGCACAGACATAATCATAATCAATGGTGTTCAGTCATGTAGACCTTTATGCATACAGTACCAATTGATAGCTGAACATTAGATCTTACCAAAGTGAAATGGTTAGATAGCAGAGTAAACTAAAACATGAGAGTGAATACACCTTTGGCACTTAGTGCTCATGTACCCTGGTATAAGCACAAGCACAGTCTCTATAAAGTCACCACAGAAAGTTGGCGAATTTTGAAAACCATAATTTTGAGAAAGGGGCGGATTGTATTTTTGTTCCACTTGCAAGGCCGTGTACTTTTCTATTTACAACGCTACTCATGTAACATGGCGAAACAGACCTTTGAAAATGGGTGGGGGGGGGGGGCAGAAGGGGTGCCGATGCATATTGCTGAGGCGCGAATGTAGGTACTTCTCCATAGCACGGTACAAATGGTCAGTTCATGCCCCCCCACCCCCCCCCTGATCACACACTGATTTTTAACCATAGCTGAAATATGCCTTTCTTATTCTGGAGGGTGTGTCATAATTCAATTTACGCTGGTCATGTTTCAATATACAAGGGGTCCCCCACCTAAAAAATGGAATGCTGATGACCCTGACCGGCGACATGTTCATCCAAACCGTAAAATTGTCTGAATATTGTAATTCTGTACACTACATATTATGAACCCCCAAAGTTAAAAGAATCGCTTAGATATGGAAAGTTTTTAAACCTAATTTTCCTTTGATTGGAGCTATACATACAGTAAACCACATTTTTGGAATGATGGCTAATTCACTCATATTGTCAATTGCTATTCTTCATAAAACTGATTATTTTGACACTAGCATGTTAAAAAGTAAAGAACAAAATTATGCTTTATTCAAAGCAATAATAATATAAATCCTGTATACGTTTTCAACAATTGTTTGCATAAAAATAATTGCACCAAAATGCAAATGGATCGAGAAAAATTTTATGAATCAACAGCTGTTGAAACAGAGTTGAAACAGATTTTGGATGGGAGTTCTTTGCATAAAATAGTGAAACTAAAATCAAGTGGATCAGATGAAACTTTCATTTTATCAATTAAAACAAATTTGGAAGAGTATAAATTGTTTGGGATGAGGGTTTTTTGTAATAACAATATTGCAAAAAATCAATGTTCTAAAAATGAATTGTTTATTTCTTGTCTAAATTCACAAAGTCGTTAGTTAAGTTTCTAAAAATTATTATTTATTATTTATTATTTATGTATTTATTTATTTATAGAATTTGCCTATTTTTTTAAAAAACACAGGCAAGAGCCCAATGGTGCTGACTAAAGCACTAAATTAAAGGAAGCCTTATAACACCAAAAAGGGTTTTGAAAACCATTTAATACATTTTAGTTCATCAACGGATGATGTCACAAAAAACTTTGAATTTAAATGGCTGATTGAAATTCCTCTCTACTCTACATTTACTTATTTTAAATGAACCATTTTCCATTTTGTTCACACGATGCAGGCGGGCTTATCATGGACCAATCAAAACTTGTGTAATACTACAAACACCGCTACGTATAAGGAATTATCATTTAATCAATGGATCTGATTACGGTAATGTACTTTTGTGAAGCAACAGTCACAAAAAGTTGTAACATTTCAAATAATGATGAGAACTGAAAAAAACCAGGTAACTGTAAATCTCACTGGAATGAGGTAAAATGGACCAGCCTAGAAAATATAATTATGTCTGCCTCTTTTCTTCACCCAAAATCCTTTTGTTTTCAGCATATAAAGTAGATTGCATGAAATTACAAAACATCAAATGCGTTACAGTTGGGTAAATTTTGTGTTTCTTCATGCACACATGTTCTTGATACATAACCATGCGATATTGGCTAACAACCCGAATAACACCATCAAAGATCTCTATAGCGACGCAAGTGACAAATGTTTGGCTTACTTATTCTTCTCACTACAGTTTGAAAACCATTATAAAAAACTCATTGCGGCAAATATAATTCGTTAAAAAAATATAGTTTTGTACACGTTCTTTTGGAGATTTATGGACAGTTGTTCAAAATGTAGTCCATAAACGGACAATTTGCATGGGCGAGAACACAAGGTGCAGGTTTGAACATTACATGTGCTCTTACTTTCGAAGACACCTCTAAAAAACTACTACCTCCCAAAATGGTTGAGTAAAAAAAGTCACAGCTTTTAATGTTTAGTGAATCTTGTCAAAGTGGAGTAAACCTTACCCAAAGATGAGGATATTTTACCCAACAATGACTAAACTTTAGTCAACATGAGTAGGTTTTATTCAAACTTGACTAAGATTTTACTCAACATTAAGAACTGCTTTTACCTTTTCTTGGTTTTTTTTAATTCCGTTTTCCTTTTTTTTTGATGATTTTACTCAACATGAGTAAAATTATTTTTTACGTGGAACGTCTACACATATGCCCCCCCCCCTTAGAGCAAACGCTAGTCCCAAAATGGCATTTTGACATAGATGAGTTCAAAGTTTAATTATAGCAAGAGAAGAGAATTAAAATATAAGCAGTATTTGAAAATTTGGAAATAATTGTACTCATACAGGTTATGTTACTTATACCTTTTCAAAGTTGATAGACAGGCCTCACACTTTTGATCCCATGGATGATTCGGAAAAAATTGCCAAAATGGGACATAAGCCAGTTTCTAGCTCTAAGGGGACAATATATTTTCAGACCATTTTTGCTGGATCAACAGGCCAAGTCTATAACAGTCGAATAAGTATAATCTCTGAGTTTAATGAGTTTATGTAACCTTCGCGAAAAGTTGGATACACGCCCCGTGGTACTCGGACGCAATTCGACAGGGTAAACAACTAAAGCGTCGATGTGAACGTCGTACAAGCGCTCCGGTTTGACCGTCCGCCGCGAACTTTACGGGAACAATGTTCGTACATAAGGAAAGGCTCATCAAAGCCAAAACTTCATAAATCAAGAGTGAAAGTGAACTGCTGACCAACGCAATTTGTTTCGCGTAGTGAAAAAAGCTCTACAAAAACCTTCGTTTAGAAAACATTTCCAACTCATAGTAGCCAAATAAGATCTGGCAAATCGTTTTGCAGACTTTTTTCATCATAAAGTCCGCACTTCGTCAACGATTAGAGACGCCACTACCCCTGTATTTGCTGAAGACCGTTTCTGTTTCTTGGACACAGTTCATTTGCCACCTTTGAGGAACGTACTCAAGAAAGGAGTCTGCAAGTTATTAGACGTCATCTCCAATAACATCGTGTCAGCGGATCCCAATACATCATGTATTTTTACGACTGTATGGAGACTCTTCTCCCGGGTTATCACCAAGATTGGGAATTCATCTCTCCAAAACTGGACATGTTCCTTCGACTTTGAAACATGCAATTGTAACTCCTCTGTAAACATAAAGGCCACCCGGATCAAGAATCGTGATAGCCAGTTATCGACCGAATCAAATCTCAAATATCTTGGCAAAGTTATCGAGCGTGTTGCAGGTAGGTCAACTTCAGTCTTATCTGAGTGACAACGACCTTTTCACCGAAGCACAGTCCGCGTACCGACCACACCACAGTACCAAGACTGCCATACTCTAGGTCCAGAAATAGTATATGTGTGCACTCGATGATAGGAAGGGAAGCTCTTCGGTGCTGCGAGATTTCTCACGGTTTCGACACAATGATCACACCATCTTAATCAACGCTTGTAACCAGAGATGGATTTCAGGGACAGTATTGAATTGGGTTCACGTCATAACCTTGAGGGCCGTACCCAGTCTCCAGTCTATGGCATCAATGATACATTGTCTGATACTGTGACTTGGAGTGGGGAGTCCCTCAGGGTTTCTGTCGACGGGACCAGTAAATACATTTTGTATTGTGCACCCCTTCAAGACATTATCACTTCAATGGTGTCAACCAATGTTATATTGATGATGACACTCAACTGTTTTTTTTTTAAATTTCAAATCTACGATAGGGGCGGACGGCTTTTTCGTCGGTTCTGCGAGAATGTATAGCAGATGTGAAAAGTGGGACTGTAAACAAATAAGGACTGTCCTTAACGACGCGAAGAAGGAAACTCCTCCATTTCACATCTCGCTTCATTCCAGCAGTTTTCCCAGCCCTCGCTGCTATTGGCCAGTTTCATTAGGCCTTCAAACACAGCCCGTAATTGGTGTCACATTTGATTCAATGTATTAATGGAGAATCACATTACAAATGTCTTGCAAAGCAGCATCTGTTGCATTGCGATCAATTGGTCAAATTGGCAATTATTGAATGAAGACACTACAGCAACTCTTGTCCATGCTTTTGTCACTTCGCGGTTGGATTCGTGCAATTCCATCATCTTCGTCTACCTAATCGACATTGCGCGTTGCAACGTCTTCAAAACGTCCGCTGCTCGTCTGTTTCTCGCCCTCGCGCCACGACACAGAACTCCTGTTCTCAATTCTTGCCATTTGCCTGCCATCTCCAGTCCATCAACGCGCAGTTTACAAAGTGCCTCTGCTTACATATATGGCTCTTCACAATCTTGCTCAAATAGTCATCACTCATTCCCTTACAAACCGGTCTAAATATTCGCTCATCTCACAGACAACTCTTTCTGTTAACCATAACCCGTCTCAATTCTATGGTGATCGAGCGTTTGTCACTGCAGCTCCCAAATTATGAACAAATTACCGGAGCACATTAGATCCGCCGCGTCCGTCTCTATCTCAAGTCATTACTGAAAACTTTTACTGTTTTCATATGTTATGTGTTTTTTTTATCTAAATGAGTAATAAAATGGTTTCTATAAAATTGGATTCTGTTTATTTTAGGCTTGTATTAACTCCCGTTATAGTATGTTATAAATGTTTTATTTATCAATGTTTGGCTATTTAGTATTTTAAGAGGGTTGTAACAGTTGTATTAGTTAAGTTGTTAGGTGTGGATGTAGAGCGCTTTGAGGCTTGTTAGGCATAATGCGCTATATAAATGTATTCTTTTATTTTATTTATTATTATTATTATTATTACTCTCGTTTGAAGATTGGAAGTTAACAATGTGTGATGAAGCAAGATAAAAAACATGCACGTTTATCATTTTGGAATATGAAACTGCTCCATGTTCTCTCACTAATTGTTCAACAGAAAACCATAGAGAAATATCCAATTACAGTGTCGAATGAAAGTTCTCTCTGGTGTGCATTCTCCTCCCTTTATTTTTAAGACAGCTCTTTACAGCAGTTCAAAATGGCAACACAACATCCATAAATTACCTCGTATGGGACTTTAAAAAGCACCTCCGGTTTCTCACCGCTTCGATATTCTGGTCGGAACCGGGTTACCGCCATCACCGGCCAACCGCTTGGATCTTTGTAGCCGCCTCTAAACCACAATAGAAGTATTTCTTATGTTACCTGCACAATTTCTTATGTCGGGATCACTCATCTTATACATTTTCAATCATCAGAAACAGAATCAAATTAATTTGTGTCATCACACTATCAAAATCGTAACTGCATCTTATCTATAACAGGCTGAATTTACAATGAAAATAAAAGTCACAACATTAATATATAAATCTCGCTAAGCGCACGAATGGAGAATGAACATCTGTAGGTAATGAAACATGAGAACGAGGTCCGCTGCTAAACGCAAAAGTGGAATTAACATTATGAACTACAACAAAAACAGTCATTACAGGACAAGTGAACAGAGAATGCGATCCAACCTTCTTTCACATTAACGCACTCCAATGCCAAGGATACGAAAAAGGAAATGACGTGAAAGACAAGACCACGAAACAAATAATCTTTTGAAAGAGATGGTGGATGGGGAGTTTTTAAGATTTTGGGCCAATTGGACAAAAATAAATGGCCGTGAGATTTCAGGGTATTATTAACAAGGCGAAAAAAAATTTCTGCTCATGACAAATCAGGAATTGCAAGGCAATATTGTTAGATCTCTGTATCATTGGCTAGTATCTGATAAATTAAAGATAACAGTAGAGACTCAACATGATGTTCAATGGCAATACAAACATGTGGGTTTATTGAGCAACCTTAGAAATTGGATACCAATATGTTCTTGTGCTTTCTCGATTATTCTATTATCGACCACAAACAGCAAGCACTATACACGATGGGCAAATAAGTGAAATAAGAGTGTATTTTAACCGAAACATTTTGATTTGCCGAGATCGTTGACAGCCAAGATTGAAGGCTGTTTTCATCGTCGGCGAGTTTGGCATTCACCTGTTCACAATAATCTGGGGAATATCTGCGGATGTTACATTCAAAATCACTTTATTAGCTTGATATACACATTTACTATTTTGGGTCGGCCCAGATATGTGATAAGTCTTGCTAGCCTCAAGTCATATCGAGAAAATGTCCTGCCAGTGACCTAACTCAACACACGCCTGTCAAGCGACTACAACTCTACTTTTTATATAGGCATCATGCTTGCATCATATCCATTGAATTTTATTTTGATAACCATTGCTTTTAGTTCTCGTTATCTTTAGAAGAAACTGTCACTTTGCAGGTAGCTTTTATCAACTTCAATGTTGTATGCATTTAAAAATCGTTTTAAAAATTGTTTTCTTATCCTCAGCACAAAGTTGAATACTTGATCAAAGGAGATTGTTAACCATAGCAGTGGAAATGTTTCAGTTTCGTTTTGCTCTCGTATTTCCATCTACTCTGACTATGCAAATACGAGCAGCATATTGAATGAATGTAATGACAAATACAAATGTCACACAATGTTCCTTACCAACTCTTGAGGGCCTATAAAAGAATACATTTTGAAAGGTGGTTCAATTAAGTCACCTTAAATTCTAATTTGTAAAGATTTCTTTGCATAAATCTAGATTTAAGTTTAATTTAGAAAAAAATTATCCCACCCCTGTCCTTTATCATTTTTTTTTTTTGCGAGTCCTTTAATAATGCAGACGTACAAATGCGGTGGACGGGCATATAAGTTTTGGGTTTTAGGACTTTTCCGGTAGAGCAATAATACCATTTGAATGGATTGTGGTATACTATTTTCTAAGTTAAACGAAATTGATCGATTACCAGCACCCAAAAGCATTGTAAAATAATCTGATTACATCACACCAAAGCCATATGCATGCGTATCAAATTCAAGATCGTCAGGATATGATCGAAAATTCCATCTTTATTCAGTCAATTTCTACAAGGGTCTTTGTTTACTTTTTGTTTCTGTGATAATCCTTCACATTTCTGAAGAATAATATTATGTGAAATGTTAACCATGCCTAGTTTCAAGCATTTGCTCAACTTTGAGGTGAACATTTCAGCAGCCGTCGAAACCCTTGATAGGCATGCGTACTTATGGTTATGGTGATCGTATATGTCATCAGGTCGCAGTGCATTCTGGCGAAAATAATCGATCAATATGCATTAAACAGGCCTTACGAAACTAAAAAAAATTGCTAAATTTGACACGTTCTGTAAACCTTTTGTTGTGTTATTTACTCACGTTGGATTTTTAACACAATCAAGCCCAGGCAGATTCTGTTTTGATTACAAAGAGTACTACTTTAGTGGTTTATTTTTTACAATAAACTTGGATGGGACATGTTAAACATCTGCCAAATGATCATTTAAACATACCATGATATTCCACCGTATCCACTCTGCACTAGTTCACATTACCCAACAATCTGTGATTGCAGTACCGCTATGTTTTTCGCTTCGGTAGCTTGAAGACCATCGGCGATCTCCAGGCTACCATCGATCCTTATAAACACATATCGAGCTGGTATCACCTGTCACCTCCAGCCATTATACACATTTACCCATCGACTACGTTCTTAAAAATATGGCATACTAGCCGGCCGGGAAATGCAACCTCTGTGTGGTTCAAATGGTCTATATAGTCATTATGATCATCAGCCTTAGTTCCTGAAATAGTGCACCGCGTTTATTCAGTTCAGTACAGGTTCATTTATTTCATTCATCCAGAACGGCAGAACAACGATAATTGAAGAAAACAACATGATATTTATTTACAAGTACATAATTCTTAACAAAAATCTCCAAGATATTTTCTTTTGCTTTGCTTATTGAGAGTACAACTACCGCCTCCTAGTTTAAATTTTGTCTGCTGAGCTTGATCACCCTACTATCAATATCAGTTTATTTTTAACAAGCTACGAGGGGATTAATCGAATCATTAATTAGATTTAATTTATAAGTATTAAGTTAGGAAAATTCAAAAAAAAAAAAACAAAAACAAACAAACAAAAAAAAAAAAACACGTAACTACAGAGGTCTGCTACCTTTCATAGAGTATGGTATCTCTGACTGCATATGTTGCGCCCATGATTTTTTATATTATTGAGCAATGTTACGGGACTTGCCTGTTTGATTCTGATCAGACTGTAGTACTATGTAGGTTGATATCTAGAAAATTAGAATAATTAATAGGCGAGCTGAAGGGACACCTTGAAGGCTAAAAACGGGGGAATTTAAACCGCATGGGGAGGTGTAATATCACATCTTAACCTAGATTGCCAAACATTTTCTTTCATGGTCTGAACTTGCCCAAGGAAAACACATTAAATACTGGCCGTGTGACTTACAGCTGACGGCGTTACTAATGTTACTGGTATGATTGATCTGTTCTGTAATTTCATCGAGTTCCTCCAAGGAAAACAGAATGTTAAACATTCCTTACATAAACTACTTTCGGTGTCACAAAATCGCCGCAGAACATGCTGCGTAGACTAAGTGAAACGAACTTGAATAAAGATATGCATGTTCCTAGGTCATGTTTAAATCCTAATGTCTCCATTGTGTTCATGTTATACGTGCTTAAAGGAGCCAACGACTAAGATTTCGCATACAGATCTTGAACGCTAGCTTGTTATTAGCATTCAACATTGAAATGAACAAGTACTAGTTAGGGAAGCGGGTGTCCATTTAAGCAGCTAGGTAGAACAGCCAGAAGAGATGTCGCCGGATAATACAGGGCGAGTCAAAGAGCGCAACCCCAAACAAATAATACAAAACCTATATAGCGCAAAAATGAATCCAAAGTTATATTCTTAAACTACCTATAAGTGAAAAACAATTGTTTCAATTGCTATGCCCGTTAAAGAAATAAAGGTTCAACATAGAACCCTTTTTGTCCTGTATTTTTCACCCTAAGCACTGCTAAGGTTCCATAAAGAACCCTAAAAAGTTCTATGAAGAACCTCTCAAATTTAAATTGGCCTAGAAAAGTTCTTTCGTATGTGTTCACATATATTTTGAAAAGTTAAGCAATGTGAAAGGCAGTGATAACCCTTTTGTTCCAAATTAATTTAATGGCCCTGAAAATTTGGTTTTTTTCTGTTATACCAAGAACCTTAGCAGTGCTTAGGGTAAAAAATACAGGACAAATATTTCTTTAACAACTGGATCTTTGTTAATAACCTTGCTTCTGAAAGATTAATAAAAATATCGTTGTCTACCTGGAGAACTATTTAGTTCAATTTCAAACTAATATGAATATCGTATATATAAAGAGCTGATGCTATCCACTAGTAAAGTGATGGACACCTTTCAGACTTAAAGGGACATAATAGCATGAAAAAAATTGACATAATGAATAGGACCCTTACTGAAATCAAAAGTGAAAAAAAAAAATCAAAAGTCCTTTTCATTATGTCAATTTTTTTCATGCCATTATGTCCCTTTAATACCTATAGATTAAATCTATCGCCTCTACCAACCCTGACTTGTTAGCTTATATTGGTAAGAGCGTCGTATTAGTAACAAGGAGATTGTCGTTACGAATCCGGCCGAACTCACATGTTTTTCTGTTTCAATATTAGCGTGCGCTGGTCATCTGCACGTAAGTAACTAAGTAGTTAAATTTCAAACCTGGCGTCTGCTTCACCAAGAAAAAAGTTTATGGCCGCTTTATGCATTTAACTTTTAACTTTTAAACTGATGGTTTATCAATGGTGTTGTTTAAATAAAATTCCAACGAAACTACTTGAAATTTGCATTTTGGACGCCTGATTATCACATATCATGTGATAATAATTGATAAGATAAAACCTTGCTTTATCTCATTGGCATTGATGTCGCTAATTTAAAGACATCCATGCTTTACTCCAAGTTAAACCATTAGGTAAGTTCAACACAAGTGAGGGAAAATGTGTTATTTTCACCCCAGCCATCACATTCTTACCACAACTAGTGTCATCTAATGCAATGTATCAAAATATATATTTGTAACATAAATGGTACTATAACATCCATTTACATCAAATATTAGAGTCGTGGGCTTTAAAAAATAAAAATGATTTCCCTAACTCATTAGTTTTGGGCGGAGTCAAAAATAAAATCCTGCCACAAACATGTGTAACAACAACCACCATAATGCAGCGATGAATCGAATAGTACTGAGACATAGCTCAGCGGAATGCCTGTGAAGAGAGAACACATCAGCTAGAGTGAGGTCAGCAACAACTGGTCCCAGGATGTAATAGAATTGATCTTTTGTGGTTTGTTTCAAGTCTACCAAGGAGATGGACGAGAAAGCATCAATATTTGGGTTTGGTTGATGACATCATTGTGATGAAACTATTGGATTTTTCAGAGAGTAATAGAAATTTCCAGGTGACTGGTGTGATCTGACACCTGATGAAAATCAACCGTTGATGTCACTAATGATGGTCCTGGTAGTGTATTTTTTTTCTGGCCCTGGTATTGGAATGAATATCCTTGTAAAGATTTTGAGTAGGTTTATATCTCATTTCCTGGGACCTTTAAGTGTTAAATTAAATTTGATTTTTGAATATGTTAATCTTATTTTGTAAAAATCTGACCGAGGGGAATACGCAGTTTTTATGAGAGTCGGCCCAAGGTAAACAATCTGAGGCTTAAAAGAACGTATACAGTATTAAAGGAGAACCCGTACAACGAAAAATGTTATATAGTATACGCTATAAAATAATTATTGAACACATATCGAGTGGTTTCATGGAAAACGGAATTATACTAACCATAAAAATGAATTAAAACATTTTGTCTGACCATGCGCTATTTGAAATTCGCGTTAGTGCATATGGGATATGTATATGTGTAATGCGATACGGACGGCACAGTAGCGTCATACACCATCCCATGTAACGCTTTTCATACTGTGTATCCAATACGGCATGTATGACGCAAACGTGCCGACCGTATCGCATAACACGTTATACAATAGCGCGATTTTTAAATAGCGCATGGTCAGACTAGATATGTGGGCAATAATTATTTTATAGAATATGTTGTGTAATATTATTTGTTGTACGGGTTCTCCTTTAAGTAAAGTAGCAGTGGAGGGATATTTCTCGTGGAAACAAAAATCGCTATCTTTCAGATGTTAGAGAAAACGCTTGTTTATTGATTAAATTTGATTGATTAGAAAACAAGGAGATATTTTCTATTTTCCAAGTTTGCTTTATTGGTTTATGACCTTTCAGATAATATCAAGTTTCTACTGACTCTGTGAACAATGTAGTGATGTATAGTCATAAGGGTAAGGGGATTACACGCAAGTAGGTGTAATAGGGCTCTGACGTTTAAATAAAATAGATCAAAATATGTTCTAATCTTTGCTGAGTGTAATAAAATCTTGCAGACTTAATTCGCTATTTTATGGATTTATAATTCTCGGAGGAGGGCAAATTGAAATCTTTTGAGTGAAAAACAGAGAGGGTTCTCCCAACGAAAGCGTTTGGGACAGGTCTGTCAGTATGCCCTATAGCAAGATTATTTTGAAGATGAAAAGAAACCAGATATTGAAATCCCGTGCATTAAACTTGTGTAAGAACATTTTCAAAAGCTAATAAATAACAATTTGCAAATCGCCCAAATTTAGAAAAGAAAGCCAAATATCCTAGATAGAAAGATTACAAAGTAGCACATAACACTCTGAAACGGTTTTAACAATATCAATTACCACTTGATGTTTGTTACACATTGTTACCAATCCTTATCCTCAGTATGATAAGCATGTTTATTCAGCATTTGAAATCTGGTTCATTTCAGGGGAAGGACGATACTATATTTGTGGCACTCAATCCCCGTTTCAACTACTTGCGGTATATCCACATATTGAAATTTGGTATGAATGGGGAGAAAACACGGCATAAGGAAAATATCTCAGCTTACCTGTAAGGAACGCCGAGAGAATTATGAGTTTAAAGCCTTTATATTTCACATTAACGAGGTGCTTCCAAATATGTAGATAGTAAGGTGCACTTGTGTGTTGTCCAGTGGATATAACAACCGATTCATGACATGAATGTCGTGGGTTTGAGTCCCGCTGCGGCCAACGTGTTGCGCACTTGGCAATTCAACTCTCTTGCTCCTCTCCTTCCAGGTGCGAACTGAAGAGCTGCTTGGAATGTATAGTCCACTGGGCGGCACCCAAAGTTATGAGTGACCGTCGCTATTGCCAACCAATGTAATCCGAACCATCGTTTACTAATATTCTGTCCGTCACTTGCCAACGCGATGGCTGCTTTTCAACATCCATTTTTATAACTCTTAAAACAACATAACTCTGCACAACATTAATAAAATTTCAATAACAATTTTTTTTCTCAGAAATTTAAAAATCCGATATTAGAAATCAGTCTTACATTCGGTCAGGAAAAGAAGAAAAGAAGAAAAAAAAAACATTGCTACTATTTTTAATTAGAATTTTTTAATTATTGTTGAAACATTACCCACTGGAAAAAATGAACGAGTGAAAACAGTGAACATTAAAGGTGCATTCGAATTAGCACCTTAGGTTTTGATTAGGGTTCACTAGATATCCCAAGAAAATGTATTATTTTCAAAATTTCGGTTGATTTTTTCGAGGCGTTTTGATGTTATGAGAACATGTTTATATCGCCGGTTGCCATGCACATAGGCCACTGCGTTCGTAGTTTGTCAATTTACGAACAGAAATTATGAATTTCTTCAGTAAGATTAGCACACATGCTATACTTAGTCCAACAGTTCAGAAGATATAAAATCGCATTTTGTTTTAGGTAAGTCGGGGGGGGGGGGGGTTGGGGATGCGAAATGTCCCTTTAAAATTAAATAAAGATTCTGGCTATAATTAATTAGGTGTTTTCATATTGTATATTTGTTCGTATTTTGATACCAACGGAAAGAAGAGATAAGCTACCCTAAACAAAAACAGTATTACGTTGGCATCATAAACAGTTGTTGCATTGGTTTTAATATATTGTCGGAAAACCGCGATCCAGGAGCGATGAAGTGCAATGTGATATTCTCCATATGGAGCGATCCGGGATCGAGGAGGTTGTAGGAGGGACAGGAGCGATCCGGGATCCCTCCTGGATTGACAGATATACACATAGAAAACCAGGCTGGGGGGATACCTTCGGGGCGTTTTTGAAGTCCCCCCTAGTAAATATAAGAAATTTATTCATTGATTTTCAATTGTTTGTATTCTTCCTTTTATCTTGCTTTATTCCTTCTTCAAGTAGGAGCGGGACAGGAGCGATCTGGGATCCCTCCTGGATCCAACATAGGACTGCTCCTTGCGTCTGAGGTGGTCCCACCAGCTAAATCTAGTCTCCCTCAGATAAACCACCGTGGCTGGTTCCTGGCATTTGTATCCCCAGCCATTTATATAGCGAATTATTTTTTTTCACTTTTTTTATATTACACGGACCGTACCAAGGACGCCAAAAAAAAATCAAACGTTAAAAAAAAAAAAAAAAAAAAAAAAAAAAAAAAAAAAAAAAAAAAAAAAAAAAAAAAAAAAAAAAAAAAAAAAAAAAAAAAACCAATTGTTTTTTTGGCGTCGATGGTACACCGTAACGAAATACACCTTTAATATAAAGTGACAATTTTTGTTTTCGTATTGTAGCATATCGCACATGAATGTGTACATTTCTATAGAAAAAAATGAGTTTCAAAACCAACTTGTCATCAACACTCACGCGGGCAATTAATACGGGGTATTGTTATTTTTATACGAAAAAATATCGCGAGCCTGCAGTGAAGTTGCACATTATTTTAGTGATTTAATTTTTACTTATACGTGCAAAATACAAGAGTTCCTTTCTACCACAAAGAGACCGGCGAAATTCTAAACGAAAAGCAATGAATCGATGTAGTCGTGCAGGAAGAGCGGCTGGCATGCTCAAATAGTTTGTGTGCTAATAAGCAGATTACTCCACGTCTCACAAGCTCATTCTACAAAACCTTTTATGAAGTAGTCTGTGTGGATAAAATCATATCCCATTTGGTTTTTTGATTTGAAAACTGCCCTCTAATATCACAAGGATTGGGTTAATTTATGCTGAATTAAATTATATTATGATTTTAACACTCTCGTTACGCTATATTTTTTCAAGGATTTTTTTGGCTATTTGCCTGCATTATGAATACGCGTCTCCTGATACCAAAAAAAATAATAAATCCGCCCACGGCTTCATTAGTATAATAGGTTGTGATGTGTATTAGGCCCCCCCCTGGGAACAAACGTGACTGACAAAAAATCGATTTATTATGTTACTACACTGGTTGCTTTATAAAGTGATTTTGTCGAACCAATCGTAAGAGTATTTCTATTTCAGTAATCAATTAGATAATTTTAAAAAACAAACCCAGGTGAAGTGAATCCATGCATAATTTTGAATTACGTAATAATGCCTTTGTTGGGGAACTTTAAAAATCTTAGACCAGGGCTGTACGCAGGAGGATTTTTTTACGTGGGGTGCGTGTCTTGTAATAAAAATGGATCTTTTTTACAAAAGTGAACCTAACCCCCATGAAATGGTCCTTTTTTGGGACTTTTGAACATTTCATCACCAACAGTGGACTTTCCCCATTTTGTGGGCCTTAGCTAGGTCTGTTGGTTGTTCCTTTTCCCTGCCTCCAAGCCTTAATTGTGGATTAAAGTGCCATATTTCGTATAACGAGGAAGCCATGTAGAACCATTCGTTTGTGTTCCCATAAATTTTTACTAATAGGCCGTAACTACACAAGAATTAATACATAAATTAAACCTTTACACATACCAGAGACATGGCATGGCTTAATTTTGCACTCAGGATTCCAAATATTGTATAATGAAAAATAGTCACGAACTAAAGATAGTACCTAAAATGCACAATTCCGACATTTTGAGATGAATCGGATTTTTTTCGTTTTTGATGGGCATTAAACATTAATGTGTAGTATTACGTCCCATAGGATACTGTGTATTCAAAAATTCCGATACTATTTTATACACATTTTTGATTTTCTATATAAGGGAATTCGATTTAAGCTTACATTTCACACAGTGTTATTATATGGACCAAGCATTATGTACATACAAACACACGATATTTTTGGAAATTGAGGGCGCCCTGCGCAGGAAATCTCTGAGTCTCCTTTAAATAGAAAAAGAGGCACAAGAAAGGTAGCTCCCGTAACCTGACCCCATCTGACACGGATGTAACGAATACACTGTGCTTCATCCGTGAAGGGTTTTACGAATTCATAAGTGTGTCAGAAAGAAAGCGTGGTGATCGGTCAGGTTACGGAAACTCCCACAACGAAAGGAAATAACCCCAAGAACTCGGGCAAAACATCCAACAACAATAAGAACGGCATTCCAAAAAAATCCACGCACACTAAGAAATGCATTCACGCTTGACTCCATAAATTTAAACCATTTCACAAGAATCGATTTCAACCGAGAATGCACTGCTTGTAAATTGATCTTCCAAGACGGGTGGCCTAGCAAATGGTTTGTTAACCGTCTCAATAGGTTTCAAAAGTTCCTCCGTGGTTCAGGATCCAAAAGAGTAAATTTCTGCTTGTACATAGGTAAATACAGTTGCTTGCCGCTCTCGTAAGAAATGTCTCAAATATTCCATATTAAAAATACAAAGAACAGTGTGCTTATACCCATGTTTTGTTATTGAGGTAGAGAAGGTTAAAAAGGCCACAACCACTCAACGTGCATTTTATTTCATATACTTCTGACCTATTTGGCCACATGACATGAAAAACTAAACATAGCGGATGCCAGATGGTGCACAACCTTTGCTTATCTCCATTGTCTTATCTAGACGAACAAAACCTGGCTTCAATTTTCTCCAAGTCTATAGCCAAAATCTTCCTTTGAACGTGCTCTATGCAGAATTTTCAGAGACTTTTCATTTGCCCCCCAATTTTTTTCACAAATCTGCTCTGCTACAAGAAATATGCTGTAACGATATTGCCATAATGCGTTAAGGGTTCCATGGGCCCGATCGCTAAATAGCCCTCGCCCCGAAGCCCAATTTTTTAAAACCGGGAAGTGGTACAACATTTTGGTAATCATAAGAAAGCTACATTTTTTCCTTCTCATTTGCCCTGTGAACTCTTAGGGCCAAAGGATGTTTGGTTGGAAGTATGAGCGAAAATGTATCCCAATTTTGGTCGACCAATAGTAATTTTACACAGTACGTTACAGATGGGGCTTACGAAATCATGTTTTCTGCTCTCGACCGTGAAAACGCAATGAAATATCGGCGCCAAACTTTACGGTGGGGTTTTTTGGGTGAAGGCCAAATCTTCAAGATGAAAAAACTTCATATCCTTAAATCGGGTGATCCCCCTTTACATTACAATCTGACGTCTTTTCACTGTATCATTAAACGTCAATATACCAAGGAGAAACGGGTGATTTTTTAAAATGAAAAACTAAAACATAACAATTACACAGAAGAGGTGTAGAATAGAAGTACTTACGAAGTCCACCATTTAGTTTCTAATAGGAATGTGGCTCCACCCTTTTCAAACATCACGGTCTGAAAATATAAGGCTCTTTTAATTTGAAAGGCTAGAAAAAATATATAAATATGTATATGTGTTTTAATTATTATGCCAAATATGAAGTTTGAACACGAAAATGTTTATGACTGTAGAAAAATTTTTATAAAATTCAACATGTTTGCTTTAGAAAGAACTATTCTTAACACTTAAGTACTTCTTCTTCTACACTCTTCACAGTAAGCCTCAATATTTCTTAACCAATAAAAACATCTTTTAACAGTGTGTGACTATGTATGTGTCTCTGAGTATGTGTGTGCGTGTGGGGGGTGGTAAGTGTGTGTGTGTGTGTGTGTGTGCGTGCGCGCGTGCGTGCGTGCTTTTAAATTTCAACTACAGAGTATAAACCTTGGAAGCGCAAATAGAAAAAAAAACGCCCCTCTATCCGTAAGTACACGATGCTAATAAATTGTGAAAGTAAAAACATGGCTACGATTCAAACATTGTCAAATCTATCATAATATTACGTGTTTCAAGGTGGATAAACTAGCGGGGGACTGTAGTGCACATGTCTCATGTGAGTGTGCAAATCTGGATAAAACTGTGAATTTTGGTACTCAAGTACTTTATGCATTGATAATCAAAAAAATTGATGGAAGCACTTGCCACACCCCTTCATGGCCCCCAGCTTGGAGTTCAAGGTTATACAGGGGTCAAATTTTTTTGAAATGTTGCGATTTTGTTGAAAAGTACACCATGATGTTTGTCTGGTTACAAGGATTTCAAAAAGGTATAGTTTATACTACCTATGGCTTATAGTTTCGGAATTATGGGATAAAAACTGTAAAAATGGTGAAAAAGTTTTTGGTTTGTACAGGGGTCAAAATTTAAAAGTTGCTCCAATTTTGGTAAAACGTGGTTCATGTTGTTTGTTCAGCTCATAGAATGAAATATAGGAATAGTTTTGACTATCTTAAGTGTTTGGTTATTAACCAAATTTGCGAATAAAGTCAATAGCTATTGGCAGCTATTGCATTTTATTGACCTGTGACCTATTTTGTTGGATAACGTAAAAACTAAGCATAACAGATAAAGCAAACTATTCCTTATAGTAGGGTTATAAATCAGAATCCCATTCTAGAAGTTTGGGGAAGAAGGTTTGAAGATGTTTTTCTATAGTTTGAAGGATGCTGAATCAGAATTTTTGGGTCCAACCTCTGGGAAATGTGGGGAACTTTGTAAAATAAGGGGGTAAAATTTGTACAGGGGTAAATTTGAAATCAGGTCAAATTGTGTTTAAATGTACACCAATGTATTTGTCTCATTATAAGGATTAAAAAAGGTATAGTTTGTCCAGGTTCCGACCTTTAGTTAAACAGGTACAGCCCTATTAAGGTTCAAGGTCATCGTTACCCAGTGCTCCGATTTCGTTGAAACTGGTGTCAAATTGTTCGTCTTGCCTTATATTACAATGTTTGGCATTTGGTTTCGGAATTCATGGGCAAAATGTAACAAGGAACTACAGGGGTCTATAGGGGTCACCAAAACTTGACCTCAAATTGTATATAGAGATATCACCCAAAGAATTGAAATTAATTTTCTGCTTCAGTATGCTCAGGGCAATAATTTGACACCGGTTTCAACAAAATCTGAGCACTGGATTTATTTTGCCCCAGAATGACCTTGAACCTTATCAGGGCTGTAGCCCAGTAACTAAAAGTCGGAACCTATATAAACTATACCTTTTTTTTAATCCATATAATGAGCCAAATACATTGGTGTACATTTAAACACAATTTGACCTGATTTCAAATTTACCCCTGTACAAATTTTACCCCCTTATTTTACAAAGTTCCCCACATTTCCCCGAGGTTGGACCCAAAAATTCTGATTCAGCAGCCTTCAAACTATATAAAAACATCTTCAAACCTTCTTCCCCAAACTTCTAGAATGGGATTCTCGTTCATAACCCTACTATTATTTCAATCCTTTAAGCTAGGGTAACAATTTGCACCACATATTACCTGAATCAAAGCAGCTTTTAACTTTTGACCCATACCAAAATTTACTTTTTTCACCATTTTTACAGTTTTTACTCAATAACTCCGAAACTAGAAGTCATAGATAGTGTAAACTATACTTTTTTGTATTCCTTGTAACCAGACAAACATCATGGTGTACTTTTCAACACAATCGGAGCATTTTAACAATTTGACCCCTGTATAACCTTGAAACCCAAGCTGGGATTTATTAAGGGGGGTTGGTAAGTGCTTCCATCAATTTTATGGATTATCAATGCCTAAAGTACTTGTGTGCAAAAAATCAAAATTTTATCCCCTGCTAAACCTTAATTCATGAAACAATCCGGAAAATCGGAAGGCGGGGATCTCAGTTAGCAGTTACATGTCCTTCTCTCTGATATCGCCAGGTTATTAGACGGCTGTTATGTTTCAATCCAACAAATTAAAGATGTTTTACTAATAGGCTAAGATGATGTTTATGCCGCAACGAGGATTGATGAGGATTTTACAGAGGCAGTAGTTTTTTAATATCTCGCGCGCCTGCCACCCTTAGGATATAACTCGCTTGTATCATCTATCAAAAATAATTTGAATTTTATTGTTCATAATTTGCAAGAGGGAATACCGTTTTTATAGTGTGCTGCACGTTTAGTTCCGAATCGCTATATGATTTTATCGTGTATTTGCGAGGAGCGCATCACTGGTTATAGTGCCCATTGACGTCAAAATGTTCATATCCCGGTGCATCCAGGTGATGAGTCTGGCTGGAGATTTGCTTACAGTCGATAGCAACATGTTTCGCCTCCTTTGTCATATTACTCAACGCCTAATATTGCTATGCACGCCGAACGGTGTTGATTCACTTGTGTTGATGCTGTGTATATTGAATAATGGATTTATTTTATCGAATATGTTTTAGTAAACTATAAGGGGATGCGACCATACCAGCCATGCATGCAGCACGCACATTCATTTTGATGAGATTGCTGTTTTATAAAGTCAAACCTTTGTCATTAAATTCAAGGAGTGAATGCTTCGTTTTCTTTCCGAAAACTGTAACATTATCAAAATCATCGTAATTTGTGTCCAAACGTGTCCTACATTTGATTGTATTCCCGGGGTTGTAATTTTCATTTGCGATCAGATCTATTCAGATCTCAGATCTATTCAGATCTGTGCAGCTATGTTTTAGAAAAGAACAAAATGGCCCCTGGATTGCCCTTGCGGTGGATAATATACTACGGCAAAGGCGGGTCTCGATCCGACTGAAATTCTTTCATTAGCTTATTCATATCCTCGTGATAATAATGCTTGCGTTCCAATCCAATTTCATGCTTCGTTTCAAGACGCAATCATTGATACCCTATTGATGACCGTACCTTTGACAAAACGTTTTATATTGACCTCTCCGCGTATGACGTCCCCGCTCCCCACCATATGAAAACTCAAGATCCCGCGCAAAATACATGCCTGTTGCTCGTACAAGAGCACCGCCTATGTCCTTAAGGAACATAACATGGAGCTGCTACGCGGAGCTTATTTTTAACCTACATGTAGCCTTAAATTGATCACGCGAGATCAAATCAACCAATCAGAGGTCAGATTATTGTTATTCGTGTAGCTTATTACAACGTAGAGCCGTTTTCGGTAAACATCCTCGTCCAAGATGGTATGAAAACAGAGCTGGGTTACGGACTTTCGGCGTAGTCCGTAGAAAATTAAAGGCTCTGTGATTTGCAAAGTCAGAAAATGGAAAAAATATCAAAGTTTTGCATATTTCTAACAAGTATAGGTATCCTAAAATACCCTACACCTGGTAAGCTCAAATACAGCCTAATAAGAACAAAATTTTAGTCATTATTGACATTTTAGTCATTATTGTCCGGCCTTCCAATTGAATGGAGATTCATATCTACAAAATACTGTTCCACAAAATCAAATGTGATCAAATTTTAGCTACACGCATTATAAGCTCGCAAAAGAAAAATGTACTTTTTTGTTATTGACAGCAAATAAGATATACTCGAAAATACTTTTGAAGTCATTTGGATTTCTAAGAACTTAAAGAGAAGTCAAAATGGCAATGGATGTGGCCCTGGTTTAAAGTGTACACTGTTATATATTTATGAGATAATGATGAATAAAACGAGAGAAAATCACTATTTTCTGACTTGGAATCAGCTCCCGGCGAATTGGGCGGATATTGGGCGCTGTTTATGATGACGTCACGTTGGTTTCCCATTCTCAACCCAGGGCACCGCCATTGGACGATTGCGTCAAATTATTTGTTCTGCCATCCAATGCCATCTGATATATGTTCTGCCGTCTCATACTTGATCGGACTTAGCAGAAACATGGCAGAACTGGTTGCTGTGTGTCCACTGCATTATGGGGCCGTTGTTATGTCCCTTAGCTGTCGAAGCTCTGGTAATATTCCCAACCGCGGAAGCTCCAAACTGAGTGTGATGAATGAACGTGAAAATTGATTACGGGACTCGGCAGACTGTAATAGTCAGAGGCATGGCCAGATCCATGGCAAAACTGGTAACCACCGTGACGTCATCGCGAAACCGTGTTGCCAAACTCTGTTAAAGTTCTCATTGTGGAGCTACTTATGTGGGTAATGTTTTCAATTTCCTTTCTCAACAGTGCACCAATTTTTTAACCAAATGCAATTTAAATGAATCACCACATTTTCCTTCAAATTGATACCATATATAGTGCTCATTTTGACTTCTCTTTAATTTGTGTACTCAACATGTACCTTTTAGTACACTGTTAAAACGTTGATTAAAATTTTTGATCTTGTTGCTTTAAAATTGGGAAAGAGTTCCATATGTACTCCTCTTGAAAATTCTACAGGAAACAAATTATTTCTATTTATGGCCTAACGCTAACAAATACCACAGAGTTAGAGTAACAAAAGGCTAGAGGTCGGACGTCCATCTTGAATCAGCGAGCTCACTGGTGGACGCTTAGATTTTAACCGCCCAAGCCCATTACACTTAATAGTGTGGTTTGGTATGTCAATGAAACAGTTCCCGTAGGATGTTTGTTTTAAAATTGATTTTCTTGCTGTGTTTCATCATAGGGACCCAGACTGTCAGATAATTATGGGGTGCAAATGTTTGCAATGCTGCCCTGTTAAGGGGGAAATGTACTCAGGGAAAAAATTAAAATCGGTCAAATTGTGTTTTAATGTATATTAACATGCTCGTCTCCTTATAGGATCAAGAAAAGTATAATTTTTGCGTAGGTTCCGGCCTTTAGTTAAAGCTCTATAGCCAAAATGGTTCAAGGTCACCCTGGGGTAAATTTCCCCAAAGCTCAGAATTTTGTTGAAACCTGGTGAAAAGGGGTTTGTAATTTATCCAGATCCAAAAATGTATTATTTTACATCGTGTGACATTTGGTTGGCCTAATTACATAGCAAAATGTAGCAAAGGGTCTACATGCGTTCATGTGGGTCAACAAATCATTCCTGGATGTCACAAATGGTGATATAAAAATCAATTAAAAATGCATATTCTGTTTCAGTTAGAAAATGATAATTGACACCACTTCAACAGTGTCGGAGGCATTTACCCCCAGGGTGACCTTGCCCGTTATAGGGCTATATCGCTGTAACTAAAGGTTGGAACTTGTCAATCCTTATAATAGACGAACGCGTATTGTACATTAAAAACCCCATTTTTTTGACTCGATTTTCAAATTTTTCCCTGTACTAACATTTCCACCCTTAAGAAGGGGGAATCAGTCTGAAAATTTACACCCCATATTTTCTGACAGGTTAGGTCCTATTGAAACCCCAAACTGCAATAAAATCAATTTTAGCATGAAAATCTCGGAAAAAAAATACACGTCCAACCCCACATAAAAAACCTTTTACAGGCACGGAAAGACGAAAAAATGCACTTCCTTGTTGATTTCGCCAGACGACCCTTGTTTATAAAAGGATCCTTTACATCCAAGAAACACGTCTGGCTGTGGTTATGCGAAGTTTATCGTCGCCAAAGACCGGGAAGGTGTTTTTGCAGCCATGTTCTCCACATGGCTTTTTCCAAAAGCATGGGCTGATAGCTGTTCAGTAGTTGCTTATGACGAGTGGGGCGGATTTAAAACAGTAGTAGTGACCACAGTTGTAATATTATAATTAGTATGGAACTTTGAACTCGGTAAGTGCGAAAAAGCGTCCACCTGCTCGTCGTTTGTATTTTGGTGGAATAAGCGAAAGTAAGCGTGTTCTGCCCATTCTAAAGAAATAACCGGGAACAGTCCAGAGACCTTGACAAACACCCTAACTCTAAGGCCAAAAAAAAAAAAGAAATTGTTACATGTAGAACTTTGAAGGGGGTACATGATTAAACATTAATATGTAGTCGGGTTTAATTTTTTAAACGTTTCATCAACTGTTGGATAGTTTCTATTGCCCAAAAAAAAAAACGTTGGTTAAAATCATGCGGTTAAAGTAAAACAGGTTGTTGGTTAAAATTTTAACCGTTGGTGGTTATATTATTATTAATTATGCTTAAATGGGCTGAATTACCCACATAAAACTTGTTCAACCATAGGTTGGGTTTACCGAGTGAGAAAATTGCGCAGGAACTAGTTTGAATAGTCTAGTTCTATATCTGTTTAATACTCAATGAAGGATTATATAGAGCTTTATTCATTCAGGCATATAATCCCTTATTCTTATTGAAGTTTTGACTGTGACACTAGACTAGAAGATTCAACCCTGTTGAATTTTCAGCGACGAAAAATGGCCATTATCGTGAACCAAATCTTGCAAGCCTGAAACCGATCACAAGTCTGAAGTAATAAGCAATTGCCTGAACTCATTTCACTGAATAATTCACACACCTCGGCGACATCGTTACTCTTTCGAAAATTCTGATTTTTGCCAGAGACGATCGACGTTGCCTCGCTTTTTCAAATTGGGTCATGTGTACCGGATACTTTAATCAAATGTTGTCAAAAATAGATGATTTTACCAACACGGATAAAGATTTAACTCACAATTGAACAATTTAACTGAAGAATATTAGGCACATGTTTTTTTTTAGGAAGTGTGTTTTTAATGCAATTTAATTGCAATGTTGTGGCGATATTAATCAGTATTTTTAATACATGTTAAAGATGGTGCACCTTTTAAGTTGTACTGCAAATGTACTTTTCTCATAGACATCTGAAATAATAATTTCCGGAGAACAGTAATTGAAATGATACTTTTTAAAAAACGGCGATAGTACCTTCCAAGTACATATTTATTCTCTCTGGATTGAACTACTGAAAGGAAACTTATAGATTTCTCAAGTACTTCTTCTCGCAAATGTACTTTTAGAAACACATCCTCGATGAGTACATTCCAAATACATTTAAGATACATTTCGAGGACCACGATGAGTACATTTTGAGTAAGCTTGTAGGTAATTTGAGTACTTTATATTCAGTGTACTCAAATGGACTTTCGAGTCAGTGCTTGAAAATGTACTCGGAACCAAACAGAGAAACCCCTATTGCATGGCTTATACACATGAGTCATGAAGTTGAAAATGAGCGAAAGGGTAGACAGTTCTATGTAAGATGATATATTTTTGAATCTATTTGAAGGCTATACGAAAGACAACATAGGAGAGAAAATGATTGTTAGAATCAAATTAGTGGATGTGGTTGCTTTGGTCAGTTACAAAAACATTCCATGTAACAAGAAGAAACTCAGAGCGTTAACACTATACTCAATAATTGTCCTTGTATAGATTAAGTGAAATTTTTGGATTGATTAACAATAATAGTTGTATTGACTATTTTCTTGATTTGCACACATGAACTAAAAATTTTTTATTTCAAAAGTTACGGATCGCATATGAAATAATAGAAACTGACGGTTATAACTTTAAGCTCTTCGCGAGGCTGCTCAGAGATTGATTTTTTTTCAACATTATTGAAAAGAGTCAAACTGGTACTTATAGAGCCGCATTGAATGCTCAATTCCAAAGTTTGAGACGAACCGGATTTTTTTTTCGTTTTCATGCTGCTAAATGTATGTAGGTGGACGTGCCATAGGATACTGTCTAAACAAATTTCCGGACGCGGAATTTTATAACAAGGTTTGTGGATTTCTTATGAAAGGGGACTTCGTTTTTTCAATACGTGATGGATATCACAGAACAGCATTTATTGTATATACGCAAAAAAAAAAAAAAAAAAAACAAAAAAACGATTTGTTTGAAAACTAAGGGCGCCCTTCTTTGAGTCCAGCCTTTAATCAATTAAAGCCACAAACGTAGCAGGGATATTTGTTAAAACCGTAATTTCCACGAGCATTTGGTTTTCATTTAAATTAAATTAACCGATATAGTTCATAAATTCAATACTGTTATATTACTTTTCGCGTATATGTACAAGTAACATATCTTATCATCAAACCTGTTATTTATTCATAAATACCGTCAATGTCAAAATAGACACATAAAGAAGCATGTAAAAAGAACGGTCGGGTGATGGGTCTTAGATATGTAATAGTCATAATATTAATGGGGTGGGTCATGGTTTGTGACATGCGTCTTACTGGATACATTTGGAAATATATTTCCCACTGTCTTGTAAATTCATCAAACATTTGAGAAATCAATTACAAAACTCAACCGTTTTAAGTATTACTCCGAGAATTTGTTGTTTTGGGGCCCATAGATCTCATGATATATTATTTTAAAATCAGGATATTATTGTTTGTATCTTTGGTGTTTGGTTTTTATTTTATTTGCATAATTAGTACGATAGGGAATGTGTAAAATAATTGATCCATGATTGGTTGGTTGATTGAGAAAATCCATCTAACCAAACCGAAACATGTTGTTATCTGAGGACTCGTGGGCTCAAAATTCCAGTAGGGTAGACTATAAACAGCCATAGAACAAAGATCGTGTTTCTCTTCATTCCTATTCATTTAAATCTAATCCCCAAATATAAATACAGTTTCGCTTGTTAATGAATAAAGGTTAGTCTGGTAAGTTGCACAAACTCAATATAGCCATTATCTTTTTTAAGTAGAAAGCTAACAACATTCAATTTCAACATTTCTATAAAAAGCTAAAAGGGTAAAGAGGCCCAACCAAAATGAAGAGCTTGTGAGTCACATAGATTGAAATGCTGAAAACCAGCCTGTCAATATCTATGAAATTTTTGAATTATATACACTTTATAAAAAATTACATTTTTGAATGTTTGGATTATGTTGACTAATCGTGTACCGTGTACACGTTAGATCCCTGCCTTCTGTATACATATATATATAGACAGGCAGGAGGATTACATTATGATCCCATCAATAATGCTGTGAACCCTTTATTTCTATTCTATTACTCTAAAACAGCCATGATTTAATGAGAAAATGCATTTGCGACCCTTTATTGCAATGACATGCGGCAGTAAACTGACTAAGCAGACGGCTGCATATTTCAATTAGGATGAGCGAGGTAATAGCACATAGGATGATGATATATACTAAATTTGTTTTTGCAACGCAATTGCGGATCGCGCTATTTAACGGCACACGAACGACGCTATTCAATAGAATAGCTTTAGGTTACTGGGTTTATCTATCCATTACTTGTGAAGAATTTGAGTGTATCAAATGACTTTCGAGTACAGTGCTGAAAATTACCAAGAACTATACAAAATGCAGAACTGGTAGGTAGACACTCATCACAGAGGACACTGTATTAAATGACCCGGTTTAAAATCCCAAACGTCAACCCTAGATTCTCGATACCTTATTGATGATCGTGTCATTAGCAATGCGCTTTATATACATGTCTAAACATATGATTATGACCTTAAATTAACGTTAGTACTAAAGCGGTTCCTTATAAAGACCTATGGACAGAATTTGGTGATCTTTTCAATGTCCAAATTCCTCGTAACGAACATTGAATCGCATGAGGATAGGCATATATTTCAGAATGATAAAGAAATTATCAACGTTTTAAGAGAAGTCTGAAGGACGTGTGAGGGATTACGTACTGTGCCTTTAATATTAATGAAATTGGTCTGCATTGATTTGATACAACAGGCCTCGAATTGACAAGCTGTCAATTAAAGCAATTTCAATGTCCTATTTCAATGATTAACAGACTATAGGTTGTGTCGGATGTATATCCCTGCATGTCATTTTCTTCACGTTAACTTTCTATTCTGTTAACTCGCAAGGTGGTTCCCTTCGGTTCCTACAGGATATGAATAACATTTTTTTTTTTTAATTTCTTTGTATCCAAACTCATAGCAACACCCGTACCATAATATTCCGTTGAAATAAAACCAAAATTCATTGATGACATAATATTTCTAAAATTTTACTCCTGAGAATATTGTGGAGCCATCAAATTCAACACACCTACCAACTAAATAGCATGTAAACCGGGGATCGAGGGCATTGAATATTAAACACATGAAGTGCTTTCAATAATAGCAACTCAAAACACAAATGGAACAAAATAAAAAGAGATACTACAGTTTGTCATTGCTTTTCAAAACAGTTGTGGTCAATATTACCCTTTCTTCCCTCTTCCTAATGTTTTAATAGTTTTGTCTTGTTCAACTTTAGGTTTTATTTAAACAATATACAAACACAGAAATAAAGTAAGACAAATTAGAAAATCAAAAATTAAAATTAATCATAGAGTTTTTTTTTACTTTTTTTATTATTTTTATGAAACATTTTTTAAATTTGAACAAAAGGCCATATCAAAGTCAGCCGGTGGTGGATTTTAAAAAACGTCAGTACTATTGATGAGCAATAATCGTTACTAATAATGACAAGGAATGAATCTCTCCTAAAGTATCCATAGCCGATAGGTACACGGGATTCATATCCTGCATGTAGCTCTTGGAATAAGATCTGGGTAGATCGAAAATAAACTGATAATAGGGGATGGTGAGGTATTTGCTTCAACATCAGTTAGAAATATAAAAGTTCAAATGTAATGCATTGACATTTGAACAATAATAAACCAGAAGTATGGTGTGATATGGCTTACTTGGAAACAACTGGATGGTTACTTGGAGACAAATTATCCATTAAGTTGAAAACGAACAGATAGAAAAGTAAATAAGACGTTCTGTATTTAGGATGATATAGTAAAATGTCTTTTTGGAGCAGCTTGTCATGAGGCCAGACATCACAGGCGGAAGACAACACAGGAGAGGAAATTATTGTTAGATCCACCTGATTGAGTTACGGAGTCTTACCAAAACATTCTTATGGCGACCAAAACTAATATTGGTTTGAAAAAGAAAAAAACTGGTAAGATCTAAACCGGTCGTTGAAATATTTTCCCCTGTGTCGTGCCTATTTAATATATCTGGGCTTGAAACTATAGTGTTTTCAATAAAAAGGCAGAATTTTTAACAGCGATTTTTTCAAGAAAATAGCAACATTGTGTCGATTTTGGCTGGATTTGGTTTCAGGAGTTTATGATCACGTTTTGTGAAGCCCTTCTGATCTATTGGCCGATTCGATGACCTTAACCAGCAGTTGTGTAATTAAACCAGAACAAAGCTTTGTTTAAAACCCCGTTTAAAACCACCGTGACAAGTTTCACATACAAGTAAAGTTGATACCTGTTTTTAAACATCATGGAGAATCGTTTTCTAATAGTCATAATGAATATTACGCAAGGCTTGCATTCAAATTAAATCAAGTTTTTAGACATGGCAATTTCAACGATGAGTTAAAAGTAATTAAAACTGATCAGAAAATCGTTAAACACTTACATGGACAATCTATGATCACAATAAGTATTGATATCCATTGTTTTAAAAGTTCTCCTTCTTCTCTTCCAGTTTAGAGCTTATTATAAAAATTTACAGTCAAACATTTTACTGCTGCTTTCGTTCCTTTCTTCAAATTAAAGTATGTGCTCTAAAATCGCTGTACTTGAAAAACATAGTAAGTGGTGGATAATTGTACTTTTTTCAAAAGAGGTAAAAATTTCAAACCCACTGTTTCAGAAGTGAGATAATTGAAAAGAACTTGTTGTCCCTGTTCCGCATCCTCTTTCAGAACCAGACGGGAGGATTTATTCTTCCGATGAGGCGAACTGATTCGATTTTCCTGATGTCAGCTTACAACCGCGAGTGAGCGACCTTTGGGCGGCGGATTGAGTTTTATAAATTCCATTGTTATTATCAGGTATATATTATCAATGTGCACCAGTTCTGCAATTTATAATAAGCGAACCAGGTCTAAGGGGTGTTCTTGTAAAATAACTATAAACTGAAACTAACAAAAGTATAATACTCAATAATCACTAATGAATGTATTCAAAGCAAATTTGCATGATGAAATTGAAATCTTCAAGAAACACCCCCCACAAACTAAGTTAACGGCGCATCAAATTTGAGATAAATGTGAACAGGTCTCCGAGTGCATTTTTAAGGGGGTCCGAATTGGGCACTTCTCATGGACAATGGTTTCCCCCCCCCCCCCCGCTGATACGCCACTGATTTTTAACCATAGCTTAATATTGCTTTAGAAGGATCAGCTTTCTTATTTTGGAGGGTTTGTCATAATTCAATTTACGGTGGTCCTGGTTTTAATATACAGGGTGTACCCCAAAATCACCCTGTGACCCTGACCTCGAACATGTCATCCAACCGTAACCTTTATGACAGATAATTGTATTTTTTACACTAACATATTCTGAAAAAAAATAAAGAATCGCTCGAAAATGATGTATATATGGAAAGTTTTGTAAACGACCTAATTTCCTTCGATTGGAGCTTTTTTTGTGAATGATGGATAATTCACTCATATTGTCAAATGCTATTCTTCCTAAATGTTATGTGGTCACTGGCATTAACAAGTAAAAAAAAACATCCTTCTAATTCAAAGCATATAAATAATAAACCTCTGTAAGTTTTTCAATTGTTTTGCATAAAATATAAAATTATGCACCAAATGAAATGGATCGAGAGAAATTGTCTTAATCAACAGCATGTTTAAAACAGATTTGAAACAGATTATGTTATGTGCATAAAATAGTGAACTAACAATCAAATGGATCGGATTTAAAACTTATCATTTGATCCATTAAAACAAATTAAAGAGATGAATTGTTAGGGATAAGGGTTTTTTTCATAACAATATTTCACAAAATAACAACTGTCTAAAAATGATATGTTATTGCCCGAATTCAGTTTCAAAACATTATTATTTATTTAACTTGACTAGGTTGAAAGCACCTGTGCCTTTAAAACCCTTTATGTTGCTCTTACATTCGAAGAAACCTCTTAAAACTACCTACGTTACATATCGTAACGCGGTCCCCCTTAGCTTCTCAGAGGATGTTGGCCCTAAAGTATGCTCAAGGACCAGCTGCTCCAGGAGCAGCTGGCTCCTGGAGCATATGGTCTGGAGCATAAATAATCTGGAAAAAATATTATAAGTCAAATATTGCTCCTGGAGCAGTATTTGACTTAGCTTAGAATATTTCTCCACTGCTCCAGGAGCATATTACCATATGCTCCTGGACCATTTGCGTCTTCAAATATGCTCCATCAACTATTGATAGAATATTTCAGATATTTATGCTTCAGGACCATATGATCAAGGACCAGCTGCTCCTGGAGCAGCTGGTCCTGGAGATAATTTCGGGCCAAAATCTCTGAGAAGAAGCTCCTCTTACAGAAATGGCTATGCCCGCAAATGCATTTTAGTAGATGAGTTCAAAGTTTGATTATAGCTTAGAAAAAGAAAATCAGGTATAAGCAGTATTTGAAGAAACTGGAATAAGTAGTACACATCGAGGTCCATGTTAGTTATACTGTTTCAAAGGTTGATATATGGGCCTCAACTCATTGATCCCAAATGGATGATCGTCGAAAAATGTCAAAAATGGACAAATAGCCATTTCTAGCTCTAAGAGGCGATATTATAGTTATTGTCAGCCCTTTTTGCTGGATCAATAGGGTATTACGTATCCAGATATATATTTTCTCAATGCGCGTCTAAGAAGTCACGACCGGTCCGTCACGCAAGCCAATTCACGCCTGCAGAATCATAGCACAGCAGTTGAAAAACAACAGAGATGATTTTAAACCAACCAAATCACGGGCCCAGTGTAACGATCTACACAGGAGCCGTTATTGTGAGGTTGCGTACACTGCAGCAAACGCGTAGCAACGGCAAAAAACCAGCGAAAAGGAGAAAATAAATTCCTGGACAGAGTATAGGTCTATAACCAGTCGATACGTATAATCTAGAATGTGTATACCTCGCGAAAAAAGTTGGATATTGTTTTACACGCGTTTGAAGATTAGAAGTTATCAATTGTGATGAAGCAGGAGAAAAATAATCAAGGTTATAAATTTTGTAAAAGGAAACAGTCCATTTTCTCACTAATCGTGTCAACAGGCAACCATAAAGCGGTTATAATCCAATGACAGTGTAGCGAATTGAAGTTCACTCTGGTGTGCAATTCTCCTCCCTGTTATTTTTAAGAACAGCTGTTTAACAGCAAGTTCAAAATGGCAACAACAAAAACTCCACATAAATTAACACGTTAGGGGTGACTTCAAAAATAACCTCCGGTTTCTCACCCGCTCGGATATTTCTGGTCGTAAAACCTGGATTACAGCCATCACCGGGTCAACCGCTGTAGTTTTGTAGCCGCCTCTAAACCACAATAGTTATGTTACGCCAATTGTAGTAGCTAGTAGTGTATCAATTTATTCAAAAATCATATCGTTACGATAAGAAATGTATAATACAGTATATTATCTAATAATACATGAATACTGAGGCATCAGTATAAAACTGTACAAGACGACAGGTGCGGAATATGATATGATAGACCAGTAATGGAACAACCGATAGGGCTTATAGTTATTAATTAACTAATTAAAAAAAACAAAAAAAGTAAAATTATATTCAATTACAATAATTACAAACATTACAATAATTGACACAGGTAAGGGATGATGTAAAAAATTACATAGGTAGATATTACATAACAAGAAAACAAAACAAATTATCTAACTAAACAAACACTTAACGGAATACAGGATACAGGAATGACAAGAAAGACAGACTTTTTAAACACATATCTTGCTGAGGTATGTAAACAATAGCATAATGAGGAGCAGAGGTAGAAGAGGTAAGGGTGAAGAAAGACGTAATGAGAAGAGAAAGAAATGAGCAAAAGAATGAAGTGAGGATAGAGAAATAAGGACACGGGAGTAATGTTTAATAAGAATTGTACTGGTTGAAGAAATGTTTTTTTTTTTTTTTAATTTTAGTATTTTGTTTATAATTGGTGTGTGCTGGATTCTGGAGATCCTTCCAAAGTTTTGCGCGTGACGGATACTGAATAAAGAGCTTTTCAGAGGTAGATTTGGGAGGGGAAGATGAAGTTTGTCAGCTTGTCTGGTGGTATGCTGTGGATTTGCTGTTTGTGGTAAAGTAAATGCTGAAGTCGGAGGTAAATGATTGTGGTGATAGTCAAAACATGAAGAGCGCTGTTTTTGAAGTTGGTTGAGGTGTGCGCTCTAATTTAAGTGTTTTATGTAGTTGAGTGGAATAATGGCAAGTGTGAGTTCATAGGGGGTGAGTTTGTGATAGGCGAAGGCCCATTTCTGTGATGTTTAAGTTTGGTAAATGCCGGTTGAATGATAGTGGAGGCCCAAATGATGGTACAGTAGCTAAGGTACGGGAGCACTCATTCTAATACTTTTCAATCATCCCACTCAATCAAACTCAAGTTGTTCATCACATCAAAATACGTAAATGCAGATATACATAAAACAGGTGAAATAATTTACGGGAGGGCGGGCTGGTTGTTGTATTGGCTTATCCACTCGCCTTCCACCAATACGGCCCGGCGTTCAATCACCAGTGGGAGCCTGTGGCGACGTGTGAATTTGGCTACCGATCCATCCCGTCCTCGCAGGTTTTATCTGGGGACTTCCGGTTTCCTCTGCATCTAAAATCGGACTCTTTCCCATAATACACTTCCTTGTCGATTTTGGTCTCGTGTGTTGTAGCGCCTAAGGCGCTCCACAGCGGCGACCTGAGCATCGGTGGATTTGTCGCGCGTTTATAAGATTAAATATTAAATATTATATTATTAAATTTTCCAATGAAAATAAAATTATCAGAAATTAATATATAAATCTCGCTAAAGCGCACGAATGGAGAATGCGCATCAGTGTAGGTACTGAAACAGATGAAACGAGGTCGCTGCTAAACTCAAAAAGTGGATTACATTATGAAAACAACAAAAACAGGTCATTACAGGACAAGATGAGACAGAGAATGCGATACAAACTTCTTTCAACCAGTTAACGCACTCAAATGCCAAGGATAAGAAAAAGGCAAAAATAAGCAGTGAAAGACAAGAACTAAGAACACAATTCTTTGAAAAGAGATGGTGGATGGGGAGTTTTTAAGATATGAAGGCCAATTGGGACTAGGACAAAATAAATGGCCTTGAGATTTCAGGGTATATTAACAAGGCGAAAGAATTCTGCTCCAGGACAAATACGGAAATTGAAAGGCAATATTGGTGAGATCTTCCTGTATCAATTTGTAGTGCTGAGAAAGTAAAATAACAGTTAGAGCTAAACATAATATTCAATGCCAGAAGGATACAATGGACATTGTCATGAGACAACCTTAGAAATGGTACAATAGATGTTCTTGTGCTTTCTCTTTATTTCTCTTCGGGACGACACACAGCAAGCACTATACACGATGTCAAAGAAGTGAAATCAGTGTATTTTAACCCGAAAAAAACGATTTTGATTTGCAGATATAGTGACAGACAAACTATATTGATCTGTTGTTCATATGCATGATTTGGTCACAATAATCTGGGGAATATCTTGCGGATGTAAAATGTACCACTTTTAGCTGACCATTAACATTTAAATTTGTCGGCTCAGATATGTTATAAGTCTTGCTAGCCTCAAGTCATATATCCGAGAAAATGTCCTTCCAGGGACCTAACTCAGCCACTATGCCTGTCAAGCGACTACAACTCTAATCTTTATATAGGCATCATGCTTGCAAACATATCCAATTGAATTTTTATTTGCTAACCATTTTGCTTTAGCTTCTAGTTTTCTTAGAAGAAAAGAAAACGTCACTTTTAAGGGTAGCTTTTATCAACTTCAAATGTTGTATCCCATTTAAAAAATCGTCCAGCGATTGTTTCTTACCTCAGCACAAAGTTGATGGAATACTTGGTTCCAAGGAGATTGTAACCATAGCAGCAGAAATGTTTCAGTTTCGTTTTGCTCCCGTATTATATCTACGCTGACTATGCAAATACGTTTGCAGCATATTGAAGGAAGGAATGTAAGACCAAATACAAATGTCACAGCTTCCTTACTATCTTTTGAGGACCTATTAAAAGAATGCATTTGAAAGCTGGTTCTGGTTCAATTAAGTCACCTTAATAGAATAGGTAAAGATTTTTTTTTTTGGAATAAATCTAGATTAGTTTGTATGTCTATGATTAAAAAGCAAGGTATTAAACACAAAAAATCCCACCCCTCTCTTTAAAAATGTTATTTTTTTTGTTTTGCGAGTTATTTAAGCCTCGCTTGGGGGTGGGGGGACGGGGGGCGGTTCCCATCCCTACCTAGTGAACTTTGCTCCGTAGTGAATAAAATGCCAAAAGCTCGCGTTTAAGAAAGCTTCTAGTTTTCTCATCCTTCTGGTCATTTTAGCAAACAATGTTGAAGTAGCACTTCGCCGGGTTAGGTTATAATCGAAGGGTAGGGGATAGTGCCACCCAACCGATATTTTATGGTGTATATTTTTTTAAAATAATTAGCACAGTATGGCTCTAAAACCTTATGTTTATGTAAAAATAATCATTTGACATCATTTAGAGCTAAACACGCATTGTGGAAAATTCATTTCTTAAACCCTTCGTACTAACTGAAGCAAAATTTTTGTAACAAAAAACTCCCGAACCACCCCCCTGTGATTTTCGCTGAACACCCCGATTCCTGTAATTTGGTACCAAAGGCGAGCTTAGAGTTTCTTCTTTCCATTGGTACCAAAATAGTACCAACATCCAATTATGACGGGTCACCATGACAGTATGTGTTGAGGGGAAAGGGAAAGTACGAAATACCTGACCTATAGGGTGGAAAATTGATATTTCCAATTTTTGCGGACCCTCAAACACCTATTATAGCTCTAAAATGATTGCATTATATAAAACTAGTCATTTCCCATAAAGTCGAGTAAAAAACCGCATGAAATTCTGATTTTCGAGAGCCTTTTTGGGCGGAAAAATTTACGTTTTTCACTAGTTGTGGTCTATCTGGATAAATGGCCGTTTTGCTGACATGCGAACTTTACATGTATGACGTCATTGTGACATAATGCTAGGCAGGTTGGTACTCATTGGTATCAATGGAAAGAGGAGGACCATAGCTACCTATTGATACCAAAACTCATGTGTCTGTGATGTTCCTTGTGTTGTGTGGCATGTTGGTACTTCCTCTTCCGGATGGGGGGGGGGGTGGTTCCCACCCCCCGCCCCTCTCGATAACTTTTGGATCACCCTGTATCTAATTACCTAACCCCGTGGATGTTTGTTTTTCGATTAAAAGGAGCGGAACAGTCAATTTGACAATTACAATTAAATAATTTGCCCAAAAATGGGTTTTAGAGAGCAAGCCGGGGAAAAACCTACGGGGGGGGGGGTAACCACGCCCCCCTTCGGTAGACAGGTTAACCATTTTTTTAGCGCAAATTGGAATTTTCGCCAAATTTTTCTGTGGAAAAGCCGATTCGCTGACTCGCGGCTGATGACGTCCATTGTGACGGCATACTAGGTATTTCAGATTCAAGATTCAAATTATTCAGTCATAACATATCGGTACTTGACATAAATTAATAATACAGTATATAAAATACTAATAATACCAAAAGTGTCAATAATATTGGCAAACTGTGCTAAATGACAGTGAGGGGGGATATGAATGCGAGACCCCCAGTAATGGACAACCCTATAGGGTTTATAGATACGCTAGCCCCTGTAAACATACAAGTAGGAATATACTCAATATTACAATAATGACACAAGTGGGGATGATATAAAATATTACATAGGTAAATAAATATACATAACAAGAATCAAACAAGAACCACAATATATCTAATGCTAAACAACACTTAACGGAATATAGGATACGAGAAATGGACAAGGGCAGACTGTCACATGTCTTGCTGAGGTATGTAATGCATCGCATAATGATGAAGCAGAGGTAGAAGAGGTAGAGTTGAAGAAAAAATAATGATAGAGATAGAATGAATAAGAATAAAGTGAGGAGAGAACAAGACTTGGGGAATTATTAAGAATTGTACTGGTTGATGAAATTTTTCTTCAGTTGTTACTTTAAAGTCAAGTTCTTGTTGTAATTGTTGTGATGGATTCTGGAAGATCATTCCAAAGTTTGCGCCGTGCGTGTGATCCTGAATAAAGTGCTTTTTAAGTGGAAGATTTTGTGAGGGGAAGATGAAGTTTGTCGGCTTCTGTCTGGGTTTGTTATAGCTGTGGATTTGATTTGTCTATTAGTGGTAAAATAATTGCTTGAAGTTCGGAGGTAAACGATTGTGTGATAGTTAAACATGAGGAGCGCCTTGTTTGAACAGTTGGTTAAGGTGCCTCTATTTAATTTTTCAGTGGAGGAAAAAATGGCAACGTTGTGAGTTCTAGGGGGTGGAGTTTGTGATAGTGCGAAAGGCCCATTTCTGTGTGATGTTTAGTTTGGTGAGTCGTGCGCAATGATAGTGGAGGCCCAGATGATATTACAGTAGCTTCCTGTATGGAGAACTAGTGTGTTGTAAAGGGATTAAGGTGTAGTTCTGGACGGTGGGGTTTAGCTCTGTAGATTGTAACAATTGCGTGAGACGCTTTGGTAGTGACAGAGTGATGTGTTTTTCATCCAGTTAGTTATCGTCGATTGTGATGCCAAAAAATTTGGTTGAGTGTACCTGAGATATTGTCTGGTTATCTATTGTTAATGTTTGATTGTGATTGGGTTGTGTGTAGAGAAAAGCATTGTAGTTAGTTTTTGCAACATTGAGAGAAGTGTGTTGGCCGAACACCAGTCAGTGATTTTTGCGAGTTCGTGATTCATGCATTAAAAAGCGAATGATTAATGTAGGGTTTGGTTTTTGAAGAGAAAAAATGTTGTGTCAATATGCAAATAAGATTAGTTTGTGTGTTAGAGATTGTGGTGAGTCATCATGAGAAATGATTGAAAAGTGGGGGGGGTCCAAGGATGGATTGGCCTTGCGGGACGACCAATGTGATAGGTTGAATGGATGATGGCGGTTGGACGTGTACGTAAACTGATGGCGAGAGCGGAGTTAGGAAATCCTGAACACCCAAGGTACTTCCACGGACACCGTAATGATAAAGCTTGTTTTTGTGAAGAAGAATGGTTGTGGTAATGGTGTCGAAGCCTTGGAGAGATCCAGGATACTCCCATGGTGGCGTTATTTTTTGTGCAAGGTTTGCTGAGGTTGGTTATTCGTTCAAGGAGTGCATGCTAAGTTGAGCGTGGGCCTAAAACCGTATTGTTCGTCGACAAGAATGTTGTTTTTGTTTATTGAGGAATTATAGACGGAGTGTGTACATGTTTTTTCAAGTAGTTTGAAAAGATGGAAAAGAACAGAAATAGGCTGGAATGTTATGTGCATCTTTGTTTTTGGTAGAATAGGGAATGGACTTTGGCTTTTACTTGAGGTTGTGGTCGGGAAAGTTCCGGTAGAAGTGATTGTTGATTTGGTAAGTGCATCAGAGGGCGATATGATGTTAGTATTGATTTGTTAGCAATCCCACGATCTATCTTGTCGGTACCTGCACTTACCAGGTTTTAGTAGGTGGCGAACGTTTGTGGATTCATTCGACAAATTGACTGGGAATGGATTCAAGCGAAAAATTGGGTGAATGTATTTTTTGGAAGTGTATACAACAGGGTTATTGGAGGTGGAATTTGGCAAGCCAGTTTGTGCCCAGGTTATAAGTATCGTTGAATGCGTTAGCAATGTTAAGCGGGTCAGTTATCTGCTTATTTTATGAGTGAACATGGTCCGGGATTTATTTAGTGGGATACCTCCTGCTCCTAGAATGTTGTGAGAAGTCCCAGGTTTTGGTAAGATCGTTTTTTAAATTCTAAATTTGTTCTGTGTTTGTTGTTTTTTCTTGGCAATAAGAACAGTGTTGTGAGTAAATGGTTTTTTGTATCTGGTGTTTGGTTTGCTGGTTGTGTTTTTCTTCAGGTATGTTTTGTAGAGGCTGCGCTTGGTTTGAGTGACTTGGAAGGAAATTGCTGTTGCATCCAGGGCTTCTGCTTATGGTACGATTTTTATGGATCTTCTTTTGTAAGGCGAATGATTCGTTGTAATGTTTGTATAAGTTGTGATGAAGTTGCAGTACGCTATTTTAGGGTAATTTTCTGGTGAGTATATGTTCCCACTATTCAGTGTAGTAGTCATAGGGTTTGTAAATGTGCGAAATGTGTGATCTCTGCTAGTAACGTTTTTACGGGATTGTTGTTTTTTTAGCATGCTTATGCTTAAGAGAGGAATGAGGGAATATTGGGAAAGTGAAGTGATCTGTAGTGTCGTGTGACAAATATCCCTGGTGTGGAAGTCTGTTGTCAGGCGGAGTATGTGTTGTTGATAATGTTATCAATGAGCGTGGCTGGGTTATGCGAATTCTGGTAGGTCTGTTAATTTTTGGGATATAAGAGTTTGCAAGTTATGTCGGTGTTGAATAAAGTCATAATGTGTGGGATGGAGTGGAATAATTGACGAAGATGAATTAAAGTCACCGACAATATAGACATCGCGGTTAGTTTTATTTAGTTCAGTGAGTAGCTGCTCGAAGCTGTTGTAAGCTGTGTTAAAATTTTGGATATTGTGTTCATGCAGTCTGTAAGTAAATCAGACTGTTAGTATGTGGGCGTATTTTTGGTTGTCAATGGTGAGTGATCGATGAAAGGTAGCCATTAAAGTTTTAAAGTGACGGGGTGCGTGACTTGGTGCAGTAAGCCTGTTTCTTGAAAATGCTAATGACAGTGAAAGAATGGTTGAGGTGAAATCAAGGTAGTTAGTGATTCTTCATATGATTTTGTGATACTAAGACAGTTTGAAAGGAATATGGAAAAATGAGAGTATGCTTGATGGGTTTATAGTGTGTTGGAAGCCGTCGTCAGTGTGATAGCGGGAGTCAGAACCAGAAATGCTTGTGGGTGTGATTGTGGGCAGGATGGGTGGTCACATTGTTTGAAGTGATATGGGTCTGAAGTAACGGGTTGATGTAGTTTGTAAGGGGAATTAAGTTTGATGATGGTCAATTTAGTGTTGGTGAATGAAAATGATTGACAAAAATTCAATTGTGCAGGCCACGAAAGTCTTCGTCGTGATGAACTGGTTGTTAAATGCAGTGTTCCAGGTTTCGTATATTGCAGGGACGGCCTAATGAAAAAGGATAAATCAAAGGAAAAAGTTGTGGAGCGAAAGGGGTGGGGAAAGAGAGGAAATAATATAAGAGAAAGAGAGGGAGCGGGGAGACGTGAGGGAGAGCAGGACGGAGACGAGAGAAAGAGAGAGTGAGAAGGAGGGGGGAATTTGAGAGTGGGGTGGATGAAGAGGTTGAAAAGAAGAACAGAAAGAAAGTTAGAAGAGAGCAAAATCGAGAAACCGGGTTAGAAAAAATGAGGACAATACCTCTGGACAAGATGGGGGTTAACAAGTCAGACAAGACGCGAAAGTATAAAGAAACAAACACCGAGTAAAAGTAAAAACAAACCATAGGGCTAAAGAAAATTACAAATTTACTACGGATTTTATATAAAAAAACTTAAGTTACAGCCATTGACACAAAACTTGGGTTACATAAAACTTATTACGAACAAAAACAAAAAAAACACGGATTAAGGAAGATATATAAAATGAGTACTGTGAAGTGGTGAAGCGGAGCTAATGGTGGCCCCAACAAAATCACAGGGATGGAGTAGTAGTTGAAAGTTATGAGCGGATAACGGTTCACCGTAAGTCGTCATTCAGTATTAAAAGTTTAGAAAGAAAATACTGAATGATAGCTTAGGGTGATAATAAAAATATTCAAAAGAGCAATGGATCAAATTAATACACCAATTAGAACATGCGCAAGATATAGATATAATACCTAAAAAGGAAACCCCTATTATAAGTATAAAAAATTATTTGACAATAGCAAATAATAATTAAAGAAAACAGTATTAATCAGTATATAAGAGGATGACGATTAAATCACAACAATGCAGAGAATTACTAAATGGCACAGGGAAATAATGATCATAACGGGAGAGTAAATCATACCATACCATGCAGAAGCAGACCAACCTGATGTTATATGGAATTACTAATTAGGTGAAGCAAAAAATATTAAAGAACGAGCGGGAAATAATAAAAGCCAGTTTAATAAGGCCTGTAGGGCCAACGAGCGGAAGGGGAAGTCAAATGAAGGAACAGCATAATGGTCTGCTAGAGGCAAAATACTAATTGCGTATGAAATCATAAAAAAATAGACGGAGCGTAACAGGAGAAGAATAATGATAACAAGGCAAATAAACCAAACATTTATATATTGATTCTACAAGTAAGGGGGAATTTCAAAATGAAATTGTGTGGTACAAGTTATGGTACTAGAATTTAAAATCTGAACGTAAGTAATTAGGTAAGTTACAAACGAATATCAATCATTGTAACCCCACCTATGGCGATTTAAAAATTTATGTTCGTACTTATTTGGTATCAATGGAAAGGAGGAGGACCATAGCTACACTGGTATCATAAATTCATAAGAATTATAACGACTTCTCGATGAGGTTGGTAACCACCCCCCCACTCATGGTAATCGTGTTACAAAAAATAGGTTGGTAAGGGAGAGTGTTAATATCGTCGCTGGCTGGGAAAAAACCTCACATGTGCATTTGACCTTTAAAAGCAAAACCTCACCATGTGTAGTAAAAAACGATTACATGACAAACTCATATGTAAATTTTCGAGAGACCCCAAAAAACTGAATAATTTGCTGTAATGCCATGCACTAGAAAGTTGTACCCCCCCCCCCCCCCCCCCCCCCCCCCCTTTTATAAATAAATTTAGGTAATTATTTACTCCAGATTCTGAAAATAAAGTGCCATTATGATTTACTATCATATTTGGCCTGAATTCAAGAGCTAGACTCGATGTGACCAAAATACCATATTGAGGTTTTAGCACTGGGCCCACTTTTGAAATATGAGGTTTTGCTTGACCTCTGGGCGTTACATATGAGGTTTTTCCGGCCAGCGGTAACGAATGCAGAATTACAAATGCGGTGGACGGGCATATACGTTTTAGGACTTTTATGGGTAGAGCACATAAGACCATTGGAATGGATTGTGGAATACTATTTCCTAAGTTAAACGAAATTGATCGATTACCAGGACCCAAAAGCATTTTGTTATTAACTAGTCGGATGGACATCACACCAACGCCATAGCAGGCGTAGCAAATTCAAGATGGCGACAATCATCAGGTCTGTGATAGAAAATCCATCTTTATTTCGTCATTTTGCCAAGGGTCTTTGTTTATTTCTGTTTCTGTGATATTCCCTTCACTTTAGACGAATAAATATTATGTGGAAATGTTATTAAACATGCTTAGTTTTCAAGCATTTGTTAATTTGAGGTCAACTTTCAGCAGCCGTCGAAAACGTTGATAGGATTGAGTTACTTATGTTATGGTGGTCGTATGTCAATCAGGTCACCAAATGCATTTGGGGAAAATAATAGACCAATATGCATTAACACAGGCCTTACTTAAACAATTTCGCCCAGTTTTTACACGAATTATTCTCTTGTCGGTAAACCTTTTTGTTGTGTTATTTACTCATGTGGGATTTAAAACACATCTCGACCAGTAGTAAGAATACTACTTTAATCGTTTATTTTTGTTACAATACAACTGGAGGGGACATCGTTACACATTTGCCAAATGATAACAATAAACATACCATGATGTTCAACCGTATCCCACTCTGCCTAGTTCCTTACCCAATAATCTGTGATTTGCAGTACCGTATTTTTTAGCTTAGATTATTCCTGAAGTCCAATTGGCAATCTACGGCTATCATCGCTATTATAAAACAATATCGAGCTGTTGAAGAGTTGGTATCGCCTGTCACCTCTAGCATCATACCCATCGACTACGTTCTTAAAAATATGGCATACTAGCCGGCCGGGAAATGCAACCGCTGTGTGGTGCAAGTGGTTTCTAGTCATTTAGCTTTAGTTCCGAATAAACACACCCAAAAAGTAACTCCCCTCCCCAGAAATTGGTTCTGTCAAAGTTTCAAACGATATATCTTGTTATACAATATGGGATATAATTGAAAGCGGTGTTTTATTTACGCGTATTGACACCTCATTTGTGGTGTGATCATGGCTAAGGAGTATGTTGAAATTATGCCCACTTGACCGAACCAACCCAGGATTTAAAAGTTATTGACAGTATAAATCCTATTGACAATCAACTGTTACAAATTGAAATCAGTGCAATCCTCTACTTCTCTGCATGATAATTCTTCTCTATAGGGCTTTACTACAACAAGCTGTTGTGTGTAATAGAGAAATCCGTTACTACTTGGCTGGACTGACGGCGATGAAGACCAAAATGAGGCATTTTCAAAGTTACAAATGTGATATCATACTTCGGCTGATTCAAACACTAAACTTAAATTGGAGTCTTCATTAATGCTGTGCAAGCCAATACACTTTTAGCGAACATTCATTACTTTCTTATAGCACTTTTTAGATCGTCTGAAATTTGAATGCTAGCTGAAATGTCGTTAAAAATTCTTTGTCAAAAGTTGTTACCATATGCTGCTGCCCGACGTCACTTGACCGAACCCACCAGGGTTTTTAAAAAGTTTGTGCCAGTAAATCCTATGACAATCATACTGTTACAGATTGAAAATCAAGTGCAATCCTCTCTTTCTGCATGACAAATTCTCCTTCTCTATAGGTTTTAAATCGGGGGTTGGGTTCGGTCAAATGGGATTAACTTCAACAATACTCAGCAATAACCACAAATGAGGTGTCCAAATACGCGTTAAATGAACACCGGATTCCAATTTAACTCCCTAATGTATAATGCGATGTATCGTTGACTTGACAGACATATTTCAGGTGGAGGAGTTGTTTTTGGGTGTCTTTAGTACACCGCGTTTATTCAGATCAGTTCAGGTTCATTTGTTTCATTCATCCAGAAAAACGATTTTGAACAAAAACCCTATGATATATATTGAACCAGTTCATAATTTTAACAAAAATCTACACGATCTTTTCTATTGCTTTGTTTATTACGAGTATTTAAAAATCACCGCCCTCCTGGTTTTTTGTTGGACTGAGCTTGATCACCAGACTCTAAATACCAGTAACAGTAACATGGATTTTGTTTTAATTATGACAAAATTAAGTCCATTTGAAACGTGATTTTTTGAATTTGATTTCAAAGTAGGAACTGTGATATGATAAACAACTAAAAGGCTTATTGTCAGTTGCACATAAACCACCCCATTTACGTGTCGTCTGGGCACACAGCGCCGCCCATTGTTAAATACGGTCAGAAAAAA
>JAMKCH010016353.1:0-24429 GCA_023653785.1 Ophioderma brevispina
ACGGTTACTAGTTGGCAAGTAGCACTCATCTCGTAATTTGCGCGCCAAAAGTAGTGGATCGATAACCCTAACAGTCTGATAGGATGCCTTTTGCTTGACACCTTAATGAACGAGGTGCTCGAGTCTGTTGTATGGAGAGATACTGATTAAGGCGAGAAGTGAATTGCTTAAAATGATATCAGACTTTAGTGTTGGCTAATTTGTAAAAAATTAAACAGTTAATTTATAGAGAAGTAGTAGACAAGTGTTACTACAAACAAAGTGAATTCTGACTATTCGATAATCAAACACTTTGACTAAATTGTTATTTGATGCTTTCTAAAGAACCCTGAGATATTTGTAGAAAATTACTTTCACGGTGTTTGTTCTCGTATACATTACCCATCGAGACAAGATCGTTCTGCAAATATCATGCCTGAGATCCACACCTGAGATTCAAACGCATGTGTTTATAAATCTTTGATTAAGACTCTCGATTTAAATCATATTCCCTGGCTTTTTGTTTCAAACAGGGAGTTATTATCATGAAAATTTGCCTACGCCTTAAACATCCTCAATTCGATTTAAATCAAACAGTTAAAACTATACAAATTAAAGGCAAGAAATAAAAAAAAAACAGCAAACGACCAAACAAATTGGACAAACAAACTTTTGGTCAGTGATCACAGTTATCAGAGCACACAAACATTCTCAAAACAATATAATGAATCACAGTGCAACACAATACACTATCCAGGGCGGATTTGAAGAAAATGATCTGGTAGCCAAAGAGCCCCTTTCGTATTGACAGATTTAGGGATTTCTGTATTATTAGGTCACACAGTTTTCCGCAGTCATTTGGTACCCGCCGTTCAGATACATGCTATCATATTTTTAGGCTTCTTTCGTGTTTTCTTTAAAGGCACTATCAGTGATCCGCCCGAAAGGGTCAAAATATTTGAAATTTGCCTGAATAGCTTACAAGTGTTTCATAAGTCATTTTTTCCAACTGAAACGCTGATAGAAAAGGACGAAAACAGCAGTATTGAAAGATATGAATCTCCATTCAATTGCGTGTTGTAGAAAGTGTCCGAACGGACAGTAATGACTAAAATATCTGATTTTGTCTTTATTAGGCTGCTTTTGGTCGTATCATTTGTAAGATATGTTATGATACCTATACTGGTTTTTGATGATTCTTTAGATTTTCTGATTTAGCAAATCACTGGTAGTGCCTTTAACGATAGGGCCCGAAGAGCAGGGGCCCGATAAGCTGATCTGTATACCTTGCCTAAGGACACAACATACTGGCTTCGACGAGGTTCGAACAACAACCTTCGGATCATTTGGAGGAACATTTTCAGTACGAAACCGTACAAATAATGTGCACTCGAGGGAAAGGAAAGAACGAAGAAAAACTTTCAAAATATTGGAGGAGCTTTCTCAACTACGGTTTCTCGCTGTGGTTTGCCCGGTCTTGGGGTTTAAAGGGTTTTTGTTATTCAAAAAAATGCGACCGGTTCACCCCGGGGGTTCACCAACCCGCCAAAGAAGAACTGCCGGGCAACCAAATGGCTGAGTATGAGTTTGAAGTGACCCTAAAACCCCTAGTACCTTGATAACAACTATCAAAAGCATAATAAATTTGTAAATACGGCAGTTCCATCTTCTGTTCAACAAATATAATAGGTTTTTTTTTGAAAGCGTATTGAGCTTTAATGCTTTGTGACTCTCTATAAGACATCTTCGTCAATTTTCAGTATACTGCAGCTGGCAATGGAAAGTTGTGTTATAGATTCATCGAGTTCATAAATTTCAATCATGCAAACGAACCGGTGCGTTGACTGTATTGTAAATGTACTATTTTGGTGGTTTTGGGGGTTGGGTCAATGTAAATAAAGATCTCTAAACGTTGTGAAAATTATATTCTTTGGCAAGGATGGCAATGATGGTTTCTTAATCGACAACGTGGAAAAACTTCGTAAGTTGTGTTACATGATAGAGACATGACTTTTAAAGTTCGAATTTATTGGGGACGCTGTATTGAAAAGAGGTGCTATAAAAGTGGGAAAAGTTGGATAAGTAAATATCAGGACGAAATGTGTTGGTCTTATCAAATATCACTGGAATAAAAACGAAAGGCGTTCGTCATTAAAAAAAAGTAACGATTTGAATTTAAAAATAGTACGAGAAAGAAGTAATTGATGCCTGATTTTGTATGGGGAAAATCCTGGAAGGTATAACAATCTGGGAAGCTTGCCCCAATATTAATGTACGTTTAGGCCGCGAATAAGCAAAATGCCTTACCTTATTAAAATGCATCCGGTCATTGTTTCCTGCTGAGTAGCCAAATGTAGACGGCTGTCAATCCCTTCATATTTGAAATAGTAAAATATTTGTAAACCTCCTGAAAAAGCAAGAGACAAAAGTCTCTAAGAGACTTTGTTCCTTTCTATATCACTCGTGCAGACAGTTCATCCTGTGTTGTACTTTATTAAAGGAGCAGATGATATACAAAAGCGACTGTCTTTTGAGAGATTGTAACACTAGAAGTATTGAGATATTGTTTGTACTATCTGCAAAGTTTGGGTACAAAGTTACACTCAACATTAATACTAACACCACGGAATATCTATTTTATCATTTTGCCACAAAAAGATTGTCTGGATGAATGCAAATTCTTGTATTCAAATTAACACAGGATATGCCCCGCTTTACAATGCAGGCACATTGCAATTTGAATCGCTGCGCCATTCTACCATGTTTGTTGTAGCTTATTTAAGTTGTATATTCCTTGAAATGAAGATTATTCAGAAAAGTTAAAGTAACACTGATATAAAACCACATTCCTAAATGAGGCAGGACTTCAATGCTGATAATCACGTTCTTTAATGTTAACCCCGTCATTTGAGCATTTTTGAAAATTACTATATTTTGAAAGTGAGAAGATCGAAAAATTCTTTCACACAGGAGGTAAGCCCATAGCCGATGAATGTTGTTTAAATTATTAGATTGAATTCAAAAACTATGTAGGAACCTTGCAAACCTCCTATTGGTGCTGGTCCAAAATTCATAATAATTATTGATTGTTAATTTTCTGATTTGGTATCAATGATGCTACCAGTTCATAATCATTATATAATTTTATGCTTACCTCCAAAATATACCCCCACCATTAAAATCGGAACTATGATAATACTTGTTTTAACGTATGCTGTATTTAGCAGAAGATGAAGTAATTTGTATTAAATTTTGGACAAATTTGGCAGTAGACATTACAATCCAAAATTCCTAGACTTGTACAGAAGAGTATCCTTGACTTCGGTATATAAAAGAATTTCAATCGCCTGTATCGACTTTTCAAAGAAAAAAAGTCGGAACGCTCATCGTAAATACGTGAATGTAGTAAAGTGCTTCACGCCTGATCGAAATCTATAGGCAGGATATAGAATGATATAAGAATGTGTTTTAATATCAGTATTACTCTAAATTATCTTAAATAGCCGTTCAAAGATACACTTCTTAAAACCCTTTTGCACCCCCTAAGCAGTGAATTGAACATAATCAGTATCGGTCCTTGGTATACCGTTTACACTTCTGCATTATAGCTTTGGCTTAGCTATTTATGGTCCACTATTGAGACACTCATTGTATTCGAAGCACATATCGTAAAATGCAGAGAGGTATACTTGTAGGGTAGAGAATGTGTGTGTGTGTTATGATTGACCTTGCTCGTGTACGATCCAAATCAAGGCATTAAGTACTACTCTCTAAATTCTGAACGTAAATTAAAAACTTAATTTATCAGATGGCTAGAGGAAAAATCTGAAAACTATATTGAAATTTTAATCTGTTAGCTTAACTTTTTTATCTAGACTCGGTTTTTACTTTATTTGATCAAACAGGGCTTATATATATTTTAAACAATCTAAATTGAGTAAAAATGTTAATCTAATTCATAGATTAAATTTAAATTTAATTTTTGAATGTCCCCATAACAATTGATAGAGTACTTTCTTTATAATCTAAGGAATTAAGAGTAGCAAATACAATAGTGTAATGAAAATACTGGTATGCAAGCTTAATACAACATCAAAGGAATTTCGTGAGGTCATATTGGTTTCAAATTAATCCAATGGCTGAAGGGATACCATCGTTCTTTACTATAAGGAAATAGAGAGTAGCAAATACAAATCTGATGTAATGAAAAATGGTATGCCAAGATAATACAAATAAAGTAATTTGTGCGTCATATTTGGTTTCAAATTAATCCAATGGCTGAAGGGATTCATCGTTCTACTGCACTTGTTGATGAATAACATTTAATCAAACTTTTTTGCGATGATAAAGATCGTTGTTTGGAAAATATTGGTAAAATGATGTCAGCTTTTTAAATAAGTAATTTAAGCGGGAAAATATTATAACGTGACCGAGAAGAATAAAATGAATGAAGTGAAGCGAATACTAATTCCCAGTCTGAATATTAATGCAAATACACACATGATTAAATGATCGATGCAGTGTTAAAAATTTGACGTTCAAGCGTTCCACGTGTGAGGAAAGCATAATAAAATGATGAAAAATGATTTGTAGCGATCTTCTATGATGTGAAACATAAGTTTTCTGACATTGTCATTCACTGTACATATATTGTAGAAATGTGCTAGGGGTATGCATGTATTGAAGTCTAACTTTGTTAGCTTGCAAAATCGTTGATGTTTGAATAGCATCCGAAGCCAGTAAGCTCAGTGATAATGATTAAGTGGTTTTTGAATAATACGTTGAGAGAAAACAAAGAATAATCTTCAATCTAGTTTTCTTCATTGCCTGCTTGATTTGCAATGTAGAAGACAATGTTACGTGCTCTATTTACTTGATTATCTCTTATAAAGTTGGTAGTTCTCTTCAGTAATAGGCTCTCTTCTCAATTACGAAAGCATTGGATAAATTTGCTTTCAAACTATCCATTGTTATGATGTCAGATTTTCCTTTTTGACCCCTTTTGCAAATAAGAAAAATACAGGATTCGATCGAGTAATTTTGTCATTTAATGTCATGAATTCCTATTTCGAAGAGTGATGAAATTTTGGAATCCTACTTGACGTCAGAACAATCATACACTTGAACAACTCCAACTGTACTTTCCCTAGTTTTATCTCTTTCCTAGAAGTCTCTAGAACTTCCACGTCACCACTTACTGGATTACATATCCTTAACTCAGACTTGCACTATGGTAGTAACCATACGCCCTTATCACTGTAGTATTTGCTGATGGGTCTTCAAAGAAAATACCATCACCCCTATAAAGGAAGAGGACTTCTCTGAACTTGTGGATTGTTCTTGTGATTGTTACCCCTAACAGAGTATGATCTTTTAAACTTCTCGCATATTCCCAAATGTGTTTTATATCTGACTGCAAATGGGGCAAGCAATGTCCAAGTTTGCACAACTATGCAATTCCCCCTTTCAAAATCATTTGAGTACAATTTATAAACGATAACCAGCATAACCTGAAGAGCGAGAGATCGGTAAAGTAAGATGAGACAACTGTGGGAAGGGGGAAGATACCTCGGGAGAGTGAGAGGAAGAAGAGAGAAGGAAAAAAGAGAGGGCGATGAAGAGCAAAAGAAGGTGACAACAAATTCGAAGAATGCTTAAGGGGTTGCATTTGTTTTAAATTGCATCTTTACAAACACTTTTGAAAACTAGAGATAGACTGAAATGGAAATACATTCCTACATGAGCCAGACTTTAAACATTGAGTACTTCCAATCTAATAACTTAAACAATCCTCTCAATTCAACTAACTGTCGGCTTTAATGCACATCACTGAATGATTTACAAATTAAAAATTACTCCTTAAAAGGATTAATTCCAGAAAATATCCCCATTGTTCGTGATCGGTAAAATTACAACGGAAACGCATATATACTACATCTATATAAATACCACTGTTCACCCATTGCCATTGCGAATTGAGATGTTGCAGGTTGTTCAAAAGTGAAGATATTAATGTTATAATATGTATCGCCTGATAGTGGGACATTGACCTTTACAGGTGAATGTATTGTAATTGAGGTATTGGGAGCATATTTACTACTAAATAGAAAAACCTGGTCACTCCGTTATTCCAGAGGGAAAGTGTTTCTTTGCGGCTCGACCGGATACCTATCGAACCGCGATCAAAGTAATCGTACTCAAACCTATGACAAAAATATGTTCCACAAATGTGGGATCCAGTAACCAGGGAGTGCATAAAACACTTCCATGGTGAAATTCACGAATTATAGGCTCGGGGATGGTGTCTGCAATTACCAGTTATTATTTAATTATTTGCTGAGATGTTGCCACGCATAAAAGCAAACATCCTGTGAATTAATGTCTTAGAAACACTTTTCAAAAATACATGAACCGCTGGTGTGCCCTTTAAGCAGAAGAGAGATGAATGAGTCAACAGCTGGAAATGAAACATGTCTCATGAATTCAACACTGTCGAAGGTGTGTTGTATCAGGAAATTGATTGATGTTAAGGCAGCCATTTCAAGGTTAGAAACGTGCAAATTGTAAAAAAAAGAGCGGCGGAGAATATTGTTAAACATGAATGAAACCATTCCTGTCCGGTGTATCCTGTATACAAATCACAGTCAATGCCGAACAGCAAAAGAACAGTTCAGGCAGTAGGTTTAAATTCACTGCTGAAATAGAGAATTTGGCCAAAACAATAATATTGACTTTAATTTGATGAGTATTTTGACTGTTTTGCGTTAGAAAAGTAGCTGAAAGTGGTTCGATTTAAAAACAAACACATTAAAAAAACGTCGATGGTATAAAATTACAATAAACCATCGCTTATTGTTTAAAGTATATATCCAAAGAATAATATGAAATAAATATGACATGGGAAACATGGATCCTAATGCGCTCACGTTTCAATAGGAAGTGAAAGTGATAATTTTCAGTGGCAAGTTCCACTTGAGCGTTCTAATTGATGCACAAGCGGCTCAATTACCGTACATGAATCATTCGGTACTATCAAAACGGCAATCAGCGCACGGCGTTCAGGTCCATCGTATCCGAGCTCTAGCCGAAGTTTGACTCCACGACATTTCGATTCTAGAGTTTAAAGCAAAGTGGAAAAAGTTCCCGGACCCAAATCAGAAAACCCCACTTTTCAACAAAAGGACTTTTTTGTAAAATTAATTGTTTTTACACATAAGAAGTAAAATGATAAAGAGAGCGCCATGTTATTTTATAATGAAGGACCAAATAGTTTTCGATAAGCGTCAAATTGGAACTACAAGTATTGGAACCTGGCTTCTGCAAAGGGTGGCATGTAATTACATATTAGTTTTGTTGGTATCTATTCAAATTTTGGCATATCATACGAAGAGCATTGGCGATTTCAGTAGGGTCAATACTACGACTGCCATAGTTTTTATGGTGGTGCGCGGTTGAGATACATTGAAAGGAAAATGCGGGGGAAAATGATACTTTTCAGCACATAAAGAGACATTACTTTTTTTTGTGGCTTCAGTACGGTGTAATACTTACACACGGCATTTAGAAAATTAGTATTGACTTTGCAGTTTTTTGTTGTATTGCATGTATTATTTTTCACAACATTCCTATCGTGGACAAGGGGTTTTCTGTGACCCAACTAAATATCTAATTAACGGTTCAAGGATTTTTTTAAAGAATGTGTCCAAAGGAAGCACTATCAAAAACTCAACATGAGATTAATTAGGTGGGTTCATCATGCACGTAAAATTCAATATGCTGGGTCCTTGGATTTGACCCCATATATCAGTGTTAAAATGTTTTAGCGAACGGCGCCACTACACTTATTTACAGTTTAGAAAGCACGCGCACGTTCCGAAATTTACCATGGATATACATGTAATTTTTACCACCTTCTTCTGCACTTATCCTAAAACACACCACACCAAAAAAAAACACACTAACCTTAAGGAACCGAGGAGATTTTCCTCGCTAGACAAAAATGTCCTCTTTATTTGCATATGTTGTAGAATTATTGGACAAACAGTAGAAAAGAAAGAAAAAACAAACGGCTAGGTAAAACTGTCCTCATCGGCCTTATAGAAAATCATACAAGGCCGAAATACTAAATAGTAAATTATGTGTGTTAAACAGTTTAATAATAACGGCGTCTTCGGCCTATTCCACTTCCAGGTTTGATTAATTCTAATATGCAAAAAACTTCCGTTTGCAGTTGCTAATAATGGCGCACATTTCCTTCTGAAAATATCCTCACTCTCTTAATCGTAGAATCAGTTCATAACACATTCTTTTAAAGAGCGTTCAATCTCACTGCACTGCGTATTGCGTTGCCCATATATCGATCAAGTCCTGCCCGAACTCAATGCAAATCCAATTTAAATCACTATCATTGATTTGGTAAATTAGAAAATCGACAAAATCATCAAAAACCTGATTTTTAAGGTATCGTATCGTAAGGTAATAATTGTTCCCTATGTTCTAGTATGCGATGCGTGGTTTACTTTCTCCCTTTGGAAATCGTAACATAGCCTACCAGTACTAAGAGCAAAGAGAACATATTTTAATATCCTTTTGTCCTTAAAAGGACAAAATGGATATTTTAGTCCGTACGGACACTTACTTAACCTTATTTGAAGGAGATTCATAGCTTGAACGCTGCTACTTTTTTTCCTTTTCTGTCAATTTTTGCAGTTTGAAAAATTCTACAGATTTATCCTGTACCTTAATAATATTTTTAAGACTCTTTCGGTGGATAGTTTGTTACGGTACCGCGATGCAGTTTGGGCAACGCAACTCACCGTAACGCAAGTGCAGTCTCCAAGCAAAAAATCGAGGTAGCGCAATTAAGTTATATCCATTCATTTTAATGGGATTTGCAGTGCGTTGCGTAGTTTTGCGACAGAGAATGATCGATATATCGGCAATCCAATGCACTGCACAGCGAAGCGAAACGCGAATGGACCTTCAGATGGATATCTTGCCCCGTGCGTGGAATTTGTATCAAATTGAATTGTGAAAGATTGAACTTGAAAAATGTCACAATTAGCATGAGTTCATTACACTCACATACGAGAGATCGTTTTTTTTCTGAATAGCCTTCAAATTCACGGAAGCGAAAAGGCGACATGGCCTCAAATGCCAAATCATGGTAGTCCATTAAGACTGCCTCATTTTCTCCAACCCAAATAAACTTAATTCCTGGAACCAAAAGAATACCAAAGCATCACCTATTAACGTTTGGCATCAGAAGATGCTTAGGTATTTCAATGTGAAGAGCAGATTCCTAATGCATTATCCCTACTGGCATGAATTCCTACCTTAAATCGCCGTGTTTGGGAAAGTGGGTCGTCCCATGTCTTAAAATAATATAACCAGCCTTCATCACTTTAACAAGAGCGGATGTGTAGCAAATGTCTTGCCTAGGGTGTTCAAATTTGACCGGTTGCTTTCGATGATGTTTCGTTGAAAAAGAACACTGCCATATTATATAATGGGACTATCCAGTGCATTTCCGGTCAGTTAACCAAGAAAATGTATCTTCATTCAAGGGAACGATTTTAACCAACCAAGTGAATTACAAATAGAAAATAAACGTGTTTTGACGTGGCCCACATTGATAAACTGTCTTGCTAACTACAAAGGCCTTTCTCATGATCTACCTCAAGTTAATCTATTTAAAATCACCTTAGGAATTACATTCCGTAATGTAACAAAACCTTGAGATTATATGACGTCCTCTCAAGGCTGTCTAAATTCGTTCTTTAACTTTCTATCCTCTCTCAAAATTTCAGGACGTATCCGGCTTGCATTTCTTATCATCCACCTGTCCTTATCCCTTGACACCGTCCCTAATGTACAAATTTGGCAGTTCCTGGGTTTGTATCAAAGTTTGCTCATTTACGCTAAAAAATTTTGTTTTTTTGTATAGCTTGCTCATGTGTAATGAATAACATTACCTTTCTCCCTAAATTCATTTAAATGTGGTTACAGTACACAAAATTTCTACAATACTTTTTTAAGCCTAATCTGGGAAACTACTCAAGCCATACGTGTAAAACGTAAACAATTATTATTAGAAAAATTACCTAACCTACCAACCAACTTTTCTTAAAATGCCAATCTATCTATCTTCCAATCTAATACATATTTATCTAATTTCGTATCTCCACTCAACGATATAATAAAACGAGTCACCCATTATAGAGAGGTATGATTTTTTGTTTTTAAGGTTAAGGTGATTTTCTTTGAAATTTCCGGTCTCACCTCCATTGAAGGATAGTTTTGTGTGTTTAATCCGTGAGCCACAGTCAATCGACCTAATATGCGATAAGGGGAGTGGATTATGCATTGGACTGAATAAATTCTTAATAAATATATTTGTTCTTATTAAAAATTATTGAAAAAACCCATATTGAGACCGTTTTTATATTTGTTCTTTAAAAAAAAAAAACGTCAATGTTTTAATAATATTCATTCACTATATGGTTATTAAATATTTCTTTGGTACTTGCTGGTGATGGTGTAAAATAAAACGATTGAAGAAGTGACACGAATAAAGTAAATGACAAATAGGGTTTCGTACATGTTACGAAATAACTGAGGAACACCTGCAACCATACACCTTAAATTCAATAGGCTGGGTCCTTGGAATTTAACCCCATATTAAGTGTTAAACTGTTTTAGCGAACGCGCCACTACACTTATGTACAGTTTAGAAAGCATCCGCGCACGTTCGCGAAATTTACCAATGATATACATGTATTTTACCACTTCTGCAAGTATCTAAAACACACACACACACACTAAACCTTAAAGGAACACGAGGAGATTTTCTCGCTAGACAAAATGTCCTCTATATTTGCATATGTTTGTAGAATTATTGGACAAACAGTAGAAAAGAAAGAAAAAACAAACGGCTAGGTAAAACTGTCCTCATCGGCCTTATAGAAAATCATACAAGGCCGAAATACTAAATATAAATTATTGTGTGTTAAACAAGTTAAATAATAACGGCGTCTTCGGCCTATTCACTTCAGGTGTGATTTAATTCTAAATATGCATAAAACCTTCCAGTTGCAGTTGCGAATAATGGCGCACATTTCTTCTGAAAATATCCTCACTCTCTTAATCTTCAGAATAAGTAAATAACACATTCTTTTAAAGAGCGTTCAATCTCACTGCACTGCGTATTGCGTTGCCGATATATCGATCAATTCCTGACAGAACTCAATGCAAATCCAATTTAAATCACTATCAGTGATTTGGTAAATTAGAAAATCATCAAAAACCTGATTTTTAAGGTATCGTATCGTAAGGTAATAATTGTTCCCTATGTTCTAGTATGCGATGCGTGTTTCTTTCTCCACTTTGAAATATCGTAACATAGCCTACCAGTACTAAGAGCAAAGAGAACATATTTTAATATCCATTTTGTCCTTAAAAGGACAAAATGGATATTTTAGTCCGTACGGACACTTACTGTAACACGTATTTGAATGGAGATTCATATCTCTGAACGCTGCTACTTTTTTTCCTTTTCTGTCAATTTTTGCAGTTTGAAAAATTCTACAGATTTATCCTGTACCTTTAATAACATTTTTACTCTTTCGGTGGATAGTTTGTTACGGTACCGCGATGCAGTTTGGGCAACGCAACTCACCGTAACGCAAATGCAGTCTCCAAGCAAAAAATCGAGGTAGCGCAATTAAGTTATATCCATTCATTTTAATGGGATTTGCAGTGCGTTGCGTAGTTTTGCGACAGAGAATGATCGATATATCGGCAATTCAATGCACTGCACAGCGAAGCGAAACGCGAATGGACCTTCAGATGGATATCTTGCCCCGTGCGTGGAATTTGTATCAAATTGAATTGTGAAAGATTGAACTTGAAAATGTCACAATTAGCATGAGTTCATTACACTCACATACGAGAGATCTTTTTTTCTGAATAGCCTTCAAATTCACGGAAGCGAAAAGGCGACATGGCCTCAAATGCCAAATCATGGTAGTCCATTAAGACTGCCTCAGTTTCTCCAACCCAAATAAACTTAATTCCTGGAACCAAAAAGAATACCAAAGCCATCACCTATTAACGTTTGGCATCAGAAGATGCCTTAGTTATTTTCGAATGTGAGTGTCAAACAGAAGAGCAGATTCCTAATGCATTATACCTACTGGCAGAATTCTACCTTAAATCGGCCGTGTTTGGAAAGTGTCGTCATGTATTATAATAATAAACAAGCCTTCATCACTTTAAAAGAGCGGATGTTGTACAAATGTCTTTGCCTAGGGATGTTCAAATTTGACCGTTGCTTTCGATGATTTCGTTGAAAAAGAACAACTGCATATTATATAATGGCACTATCCAGTGATTTCCGTCAGTTAACAGAAAATGTATCTTCATTCAAGGGAACGATTTTAACCAACCAAGGTGAATTACAATAGAATTAAACGTGTTTGACGTGCCAACATTGATAAACTGTCTTGATAACTACAGAAGGCCTTTCTCATTGATTCTACCTCAAAGTTCTATTGAAAATCACCTTAGGAGTACATTCCGTAATGTAACAAAACCTTGAGATTTAATTGACGTCTCTCAAGGCTGCCTAAATTTGTTCTTTAACTTTCTATCCTCTCTCAAAATTTCAGGACGTATCCGGGTTGCATTTCTTATCATCCAACCTGTCTTATCCACTTGACACCGTCTAAATGTACATTTGCAGTTCTTGGTTTGATATCAAAGTTTGCTCATTACGCTATTGTATACCTTGCTCATGTGTAATGAAATACATTACACTTTCTCCCTAAATTTCATTTAAATGTGGTTACAGTACACATTTCTACAATACTTTTTTACATAATCTTGGGGAAACTACGAAGCATACGTGTAAAACGTAAACAATTATTATTAGAAAATTTACCTAACCTACCAACCAACTTTTCTTAAAATGCAATCTATCTATCTTCATCTAATACATATTTATCTATTTTCGTATCTCCACTCAAAACGATATGAATAAAACGAGTCACACATTATAGAGAGTTGTTGTTTTTAAGGTTAAGGGGATTTTCTTTAAATGTCAGGGTCTCAGCCTCCATTGAAGGATAGTTGTGTGTTTATCCTTGAGTACAGTCATCGACCAGATATTCGATAAGGGAGTGGATTATGCATTGGACTGAATAAAATTGTATCTTAATAAATATATTTGTTCTTATCGAAATTGCATTACAATTAATATACTTGTTAAATTGTTCACTTGTAGTGAGTTCAAATGTTTTTATATATATTAATTCACTATATTGTTATTAAATTTTCTTTGGTACTTGCTGGTGATGTGTCAAATAAAACTGATTGAATAAGTGACCGAATAAATAAATGACAAATAGGGTTTCGTACATGTTACGAAATAACTGAGAAACACCTGGAAAGCCAGGACACATTAACGATAACCTTGGAAATATGCTCCAGATCCTTAACCTCTGGCTCTTTCGCTCGCTCCCCTCTTTCTCTGTCATTTTGTCTCGTTCTTGTAAATTTCGCGACTGATTTATATGCTTCATTCTATATACACACCTACATGATACTCCTTAAATAAACTTTAATACTTACACACATGCGTCAAACATTGACAAAATCGATACAAATCTAGGCAGCATCCATTCGATGCATCATCCGATATATGACTTGAATGGATTATTGAAGAGTATGATTCCCTCTGAGGTACACTTTATGGCGCCAAAATATTCATGAATTCTGCAAACAGGTTTTACATTTGATGAAATATGTGATGAATTTTTAAAGAAACTTGAATTGATCTTGGTGATATATGCATAGTTTGTTTTGAACGATTTAGTATTTCAATTGTCGCGCAATGTACGTATTGAACTCTAGCATAAAGTTGTCGCCGCTTTCTACTCGATTCATGCTGATATATCCGTCCTGTTTCGGGCCAAGTCAATCGTGTCTGACAGGAGCGATATCGCCACAATAGAATCTGTAATACATTCGCTAGCTTAAAATAATAATTTAGCTTATCATCGATATTAAGTTAATATGCATGGTGTATGATTTAAGCCTATATCACCAACTCATTAAGTTTCATCTTTAATACGTGCTGGTATCAGAATTCGATCCAGAATCATTGTCCTTGAAGTTTGATAAGATATTTCTTTAATGCCAATGTTGATAATAATATCATTGTCCCGATATGATGATTCTATTCCGAGTACTTGTTTTATGTGATTTTCCTTCTCAATGAGGTTTTGAACTCTTGTTTGCTTTTGTCTAATTTGATTGGTTTAGATATGGTTAGTATGGACGAAGATGAATGATTTTATGTCCGGGTTTGTGGTAGTTCGTGAATTCTATATTCTGGAGAACGGGGTTTATGTTTTTTATGAGAGTATAAAGTTCATCCTTCCCAGCGTTTGTTGAAAATGTCATATTTTTGTAGCATATCAATCGTGCGTAATACCACTGTGCTAATTGTTGGCGATTTTCTGATTGCACACCATGTTAGCTATATAAAAGCTTCAAGCTCACCTCTGTTTCCAATCATTTCTCAAAATATTTTAGTTCATCTCATCGTGGGATCTCTTGTTTTCATGGAAATAAGATTCAAATTAAATTCAGGTACAAACACGGCTGAGTTTCCAGCAAAAACAATGATAAGTTTGTGTCCTTTACCAATTGAATTCGAACCCTCCCTTGCCCCCAAAATCCACTCAATATACTTTGATGGACTATGATTGACATTGATCCAACTTTAATGTAAGTAAACTATCAATGAATTATGTACTATCGACTCAGATAACTTACCCGATCTAAAAGTCCTCCGGTGACCTAATATTGAGTTGTTCAACATGTTACATGAAGACGATTTGCGAGTTTAAACTGACATTGTTATTGTTCCAGTACAGTGTCAACATCAATCCCTACATTAACGAATGCAAGATTTCACACATTCAAGAAACTGTGCACTGTTAAAAATCGTTGTTAATTTATATGCACTGTTTATATGCTTCTAATTTTACAATTTGTCTTTGCTCTGAAATGGACATTTTGTCGTTTTTATCATTTTAAAGTAAGTACAAATACACCTATTAACTCAAAATGGTTTATAACGTAACAATATTATCAAGTATGAATTTAGATAATTAAGTAATTTACTCGCAGTTCCAAGATGCACATAAACTGCCAGTAGAATCGTAAACTTACTAATAATAGAGAATAAAAGATAGGATTTTCCGTGTCATATCGGATGGGCAGTCCAATATTTTAAGTAGTGGATGCCGGTGTAAAACGGACGAGCACGCATTCAGTAAATGAAATAAAAGGAAAGAAAGGAAATTAAAATATCTTTTTAAATTTATAGTTATTTGCATGTCCAAAGAAACAAAAGATATTCTGTAAACAAATTGTCACAACTAAAACATTTCATCCATTGATGGACACTTTGTGGGACAGTTTGTATAATTGAGATGTCTATTGTTAGTGAACGTGAACCATTGTCATTTGGTATATCAAATTTGCAATGTCACATGGGGTACTGTACTTTGTACTGATCGAAATGCAATATCAGTGCAATAATAATGATACACGTGTACCATATTCAATTATTTTATTTTACTCATTAATGTGCAGTATGGTTCCATTGAACTTACGGAAGAGGCATGAAAACATTGCAAACTGATAGTGATTTCATTTTGTGCCCTGGTTCCTTTATGCATGAAGAAATTGGGTCTGATATGTTGAGGACCGGGTATTGCAAAGCGTCATTCTGGTATAAATCATTTAATTTTGTGTAATTCATATTGATTTATTGCAGTGTGTTTGAGTGTTTGACTGTTCAGCTAAGATCTTGTAATCTATTTCCGTTTAAATTACCTTCCCAAAATAGCAATAGTATTCATTTCTAAGAGACTAACTCAACGTTTTGCTTTGACGTGTTGGAGTCAATACTCCGTAGCAATAAGTATACTGCCCTAGTCTACATCGCAACAATCCTCTTATCCCATAATATCATATTCTTCCTCAAATGTTTTATGACGTGTTCACATCTTTTAAACCTTCAGTTTCTGTGGCGACCCCTCGATCCTCTAAATATATAACTTTGACATAATAGCATAAGAAAAAGCGTGAAATCTTGCTCATATTGAGTGTTTAATCAACTATAAATTGTCACGAAAATACCATGACAAGGCCAATCATTCATTTGGTACAACATAATGCATGCCAGGAATACATGTTTCATGTTTTCATATAGGTTAGGCAGTTTACACAATCGCTTGATAAACTGAGCAAATGTCTGGAAGCATATGGTTACATGGTTCTTGCAGGGACTATTTTAGGAGCTGGTGAACAGTCCATTAACGGCCAGCTGCGTTTGAAAAAGTCAAACAAAATTCTTTATGCATTTTTCTTGGAATATGTATCACTGATAAAGGGAAAAACTCCCAACACCACCTCTCAGAATTTTGCAAAGCAGGCTTGCAGATATTTTGTGTGCCAAAAGAAAAGGGTTTATTACGTTATCAAAAATGAAAATCCATGCAAATCAGGAATTATTATTATTCCCATCAGAGAACCTTTAATTTTTTGTCTTACTTCCTGAGAAAAATGGATAACGTATTAAATATCCTTAATATGGTATAATATATATTTTTAAGTTCTCACCCTCACATGGAGGCATATCAACCAAACTTTGATTACAAAATTTTGAGTGAAATCGGTTCAGCAAAAATGCAGGTGCAGTGAAACCCATGTTTAGAGACGTCTGTGCTCATAACAGTCAATGAAACACTTCTGGGGAATGGGGCCTTAATAATGGAGTAATGAGAAAAAATTGGTCGTTCTGATGATACCAAATTTTAATTTTGATAGGTAAAGCGGGGACGAAGTTGTTAATCTGGTCACCCATCTTTAAATGTTCAAAAAGTTTGTAATATACTAGCAAACAAAGCGTAGGAAGCAACTGCAGGACTTGCAAAGGCTTTGTAAGAATTCACATGACTTTAATAATACGAGCCCTTTCTTTTATTTATATTGAAGACAGTGCAGAATTTAAAGTGTTTCACATTTCCTGAAGAAAACAATACTAAACCACTTAGCAGTCAGAAATTGAGCAATCACAGGTGTTCGAGCGAGCACATAACGTAACTAGAACAGGGCAGTCATCAACAGTAACTCTCTACTTCACCTATGTTCCCGTGACTTGCACCTGAAAGGCCTTGGGTTGGATTTCATCACTTTCCTTTTCACTCATACGCAGACTATACCCAAGGACATTTCGGCAACTAGCGTACCTGAACTAACATGAATATATCAATGCACATCAGGTATTCTGGGGATAATGAACCGTACCCAGAAATAGGTAAGCGTATTATCGTCTACGCTGTTGCATACAAGTCATTGAACCCTGTTGAGGTACTGAGACTAGGAGAGAGCGCAATGTGTTTTCCCATGTGCTCTGGTTTCCTCATACGTTTAAAAGTGGGTCTGTCATGTTTGGAAAGGGAACTTAAAGGAATTATGATCAAACCGCAGCGTATTTGAATAAAACTGTGGAAGTATTGTCTCTCGGACTGCGTTGCCTTTTTGAAGAAAGAAGAAACTAAAGTTATCGAAAACACGTACAAAAATGTTCAACTTGTTCATAATATTTAAACATTCCAAGCATATCTGTCTTCAAATGGTGTTTAAAAATTTGACAACTATAAGATTAATTATTAGAACAATGATGAACCCATTGCTCTAACAATTAATGTCACTTTTATATCACTTTGATATCCACCTATATATTAGGCTTATAATTCAAATACATTCTTTTTACCTAAACATAAACATTAAAGCATGAGTGCTTAAAAATTGTTTGAATTTCCTTCCCTGAATATTACCAACCAGTAGTAATCTCAGCAATACACGGTACCATATTGCATGTTTTGCATATAGATCGCTGGATACACTTTACTTTTGTTTTCTTCTAAAAACGTGGTGAATGGAATAGAAATGAGGTTCAGCAATAAGTTACGGGTCTTGGTTTTGCACAAAGATATTAGGTCAAAGCTTGCCAACAACATTTCTTTCATGGCTTTTGTTAATCTTCGGTTCAATGTAAATACTGTTCAAGGCCACATAGACAATAGGTTTGGCATGTTTATTCTCAAGGTGATAGATTATATATAGTAAACTAAACCTTTTCGGCATCCTTGAGTCAAGACAGATAATATGCGACTAATTTCAATTACTTAGGGGCAATTTGAAAATTTGAACCATGTACAAAAGATTTTTTATCCTTTGTCCTATTTTGACCTACACATCCTTAGCCACGTCCTCATTGGCTTTTTACTCATTTAGGGTTTAAACTTCAGGAAGAATTTGTGATATTTCATAAGTTTAGTGATGCACTTTGGAAATTTAATCCCCTTATTTTACTTGTAACCTCAATTCTAAAACTAGATACCCTGGTCTATCACTTTCAGCAATAAAATTGTATTAGTACGCAACTTCACGCCATTCCTAGTACATCCAGTTACGTAAAGCACTTTCGAGTCTATGTGAATTGTTTCAGTATAACCAGAAATAATCATAGTAACAATTTTAGAAATTGACCTTGGAAAATGTCCTTTTATCGGGTTGTTGTGTTGCTAGGGCCAAATTGAAATGAATACGTAGCATTTCTACGCCATATATGATTAGGTTTTCAATGTGGAATAATAAAATTCTGAGAGATCGCAAAACGCATTAGTATTGGAATAAAGGAAGTGCGTAGAACGTAAACGTGACCAATAGACGGCCGGCCAAAGGCCCAAAATCTGACTTTTGACGGCTTGTTTGTTACAGGTCCAACCTAGTGGATTTCAATAACCACCATGGGATGTAACATCAACGTATGGGGTGTGGGCCTTTCTACATTTTTATTTTAGGGTAAGAAATGACCAAAAGGTCAAAATTGTCCAAAATAGGTAATCAGTCGAAATGCATTCTTTTTCTTCAATAATCTATCAAACATGTCCATTTATCGTTTTAATGGAGTCATATTTAAGTGAATATATGGAGTCATTCATTTTAAATTTTGGAGTCAAAATGGCCAAAAAAATCAAAATTGTCTGCAGAATAGGTAAATCATTCCACATACCTTCCTTTCTTAAATAATCGATCAGAACAAGTTCATTTACCTTCCAATGAGTCATATTTAAGTGGATAAATGGAAGCCTTTCAATTTTTAAATTTGGGGTCAAAATGGCCAACACGGGTCAAAATTTCCAAAAAATAGGTAAATAATCAGTCGAAATGGCATCCTTTCTTTTCTTAAAATAACTATACATGTAAAGTGTTCATTTACCTTCAAGGAGTCCATTTAAGTGAGTATAATGGAAGCCCTTCCGATTTATAAATTTTTGGGTCACATGGTCAAAAGGGTCAAAATTGTCCCAAATAAGGTCAAATCAGTCGAATACATTCATTTCTTAAAATAATTGAGTTAAAACGATGTCCAGTCACCTTCAAAGGAGTTATATTTAAGTGGTTAAAATGGAAGCCATTCCGATTTATAGATTTTGGGGTAGAATTTGCCAAAATGGATACTTCAGTCCCACTTACCTTTCATTTCGCAAACATTTTCAAGGAAACATTTTCCGTACATATCAAGGAAACATCAATCAAGTAGCTTTAGGCCTTGTATTCTAGTTTTCAATATTTTAGATCAAATGTCCCAAAAATAAGGTCAAAATTGTTCCAAAATGTCAGATCACTTACACCCAAAGGGTCATAATAAGGGAAATAGAAAGCTAGTGGTTCTTCTCTTAATGACAGATTTTTGGTTGGAATTTGAAATGGCCAAATCTATTATAATGCCCTTTTTCAAAGTAGGTAATATAAGTTTTTGTATTTTCCTCAGGTGAAATATAGGGACTAGCTATTTAACTTATAGATTTCTGAGTCAAATGGAATAAAGGGACACGAATTCATCCAAAAACTGATCAAAAAAAATCAATTAAAAATGGGTGTGAGGATTAACGAAAGTATTACTTTGTCTCTCTTAGATATGTCTTCTTTTGCAACGTAGGGTCAAAAGATATGCGTTTACATCCCACGGGATATAATAAGTAAACATGGTATATAGACTGCCAGCAAGTCATAGATTTGGAGTCGAAATGGGGACAAATTTTAATCAACTAAAATGGGAAACCACATTGATAAAACGTGTGACGTTGTCCATATTTTTAATCATTACTCTGTGAATTTATATAGGATTTCTATTGAATATTTAAAAATAGTTATTATAGAGGGCCCAGGGTGTTGATTTTTTTCTAGATCTCGGATGTAAGTTAAATGCGAAATTATAATCAGCTCTAAAATTACTTTTTAATGAGTTTTAAATGCATCTTAATATGTAACATTTATTTCTTAGGGCTATACATTAGAATAGCCGAACTAATATGGAATAAAATAAAATCAATAATCACAATAATGACAGTTCTTTAACTGATTCGCCATTCTTGATTGAACCCAAGGGACCAATACATGTTAAAATTAGCTTTTATACCTTGAATTTTTGATTTGCAAATTGACATTTATCCTCTATATCTGGTTCTCATTTGGAAATTGTAAATAATTTATTCCCACGAGATTTATTAGAAGGCCAATCACAGGCTTTGAGTTTAGTATTATGTGTTATTATCACTGTGTGTGATCTATCAGTGATCTGAGGGTAGGCTGCTCATGTTTTAAATTTGGGGACGGAGTTTGATCAAATTAAACAGCTAAAAAAATCCATTCACGCTTGTCCGTTCTGGGTGGATTCACAGGCACAGTGTCTGTGGTAGATTTAAGCATTAAATAATGAATTAGAATAAGGCCTAATTTGCACAAGAAACCCTTATTATTTGCTCATCAACCAGTAGGAGCAGAGTGACATTTTGGACCATTTAAAAAATAACTGAATATGCCGCCAAATTGGAACAGTGGACTGATTCTTTCTTTTACAAAGATCATTCTGACCCAGTTGATTAACCTAACAAAATTAAAATATTCAACTGCGGTACAATGCCAAAAGCTTTAAAAGTGTAGGTAATCATTCTCTCATCCTTTTCTGTCATTTGAGCGAAAAATGTGAAGATGGTACCTTCAAAAGTGGTTAGGTATGCGATGCCGTCCAAGTCGATGGGTAAGGGGTAAGGGGGGTGGTTGCCACCCGAGTAATTTATGAGGCTTTTTGAACAATATTATGCACAGTTTTAACTCTAAAACTCTATGTTTATAGGAAAATTAGCCAATTGTTTCACTCCTCTTAGAGCTGAAAACCCCGTAAAATAAAATCGTATTCTAACATTTTTAGCGCAAAATGGATTTTCACCTATAGATTTTCTGTGGAAAATACCAATTTCGGGGACCAATTTTGCCGACTCGAGGACTTGATTACGTCATTCGGACGCCATCCTAGGTAGGTTGGTACTTATTTGATATCAAATGGAAAGAGGAGGACCATAGCTATCCACTCTGAAAACAAAATAATAAAACATTCGGTGCTTTATAGAATGCGTCTTAGTATTTTTTTTTTCATTCGTGTATCATACCACTATGAGTAACCGTAAAGGAGGGCATGGGAATTAATAATAATTATAACAATTAATGGCCAATCATTTTAAACTTTAATTCACTCTGGTGATGTGAACTAAGGCCTGTTAACAATTTGACAAATAGGGCAAAGCGCTAATTTTTAACCCATTTGTGGTAAATTGCTATCAATCTGAGAATTGGAAATAGCCAATACTCTAATTTACTGAGCGATGTAAATTTAATGGATAACAATAAACCTTAATTACAATATGGGCATTACATTTATCACTCATAGTTTAAGTTGATATTTTTTTACCATATTGACCATAAATCTTTTGAGTTCCCCCTCCAATCTTGAGTTCATTTGATCCTTCAGCCCAATGTAACTCCAAAAGGGTACAATTGGAATACCAATTATATTCCATTGAGTATTTAGAAAAAGATCAATTATGACTGTTGTACCATTTTGTTGTGGACCCTTTTTGGGACCATTTAACCCCAAAATGTGTCATTTTCAAAAGGCTAGCACTTTTATTACTTAATCACTGTCCCTAGGAAGTAAATGAATGATTTTCCTTTAAGCTTATTGTGAGAAAAGAGATGTATTACTAATTATTATTTTTGGCCAAATTTGAACTTGTTTGGCCATTTGGACCTTAATTTTGACAAAATTTAACTGTTTGGCCATTTTGAACCCCTACAAAGTGCAATTGAATTGACGACTACTCTATTCAGGTTAATATAGTTTTGGGAAGAGAAAGAAAGAAAACGTTACATTATTCCCATTATGATGTTAGGAAAGGAAGGCATTTTGACGCATTATGAAATTTTGGGACAGTTTTGAGGTTTTTTTGGCCCAATTTGACCCCAAAATATGCAAATTAAATGGCTAGCACTCAATCCCTCAATTTGTCCTTGGGATTACACGCAATGTTTCTGCTGAACAGCTTGAGAAAAGAAGGCAATATGATTGATTTACCGATTTTTGGAATATTTGGACCTTTTTTGGACATTTTGACCCCCAAAATTTATTCATGGAGTGCTGCCATTATATTCACCTAAATAGAACTCCTTGAGGTAAATGGACATGTCCGATAGGATTATTTTAAAGAAAGGAATGGCATTTCGACTGATTTACCTATTTTTTGGACAATTTTGACCTTTTTGGCCATTTGACCTAAAATTATAAATTGGAATGACTTCCATTTATTCACTTAAATATGGACTCCTTTGAAGGTAATGGACATGATGATAGATTATTGAAGAAAAAAAGAAGGAAAGAGAAGAAGAAAGGAAAGGTATTTCGACGTGATTACCTATTTTTTGGACAATTTTGGACCTTTGTTGGCCATTTTTTACCCTAAAATTAAAAAAATTAGAATGGCCAACTCCCCATACGCTATTGTATGTCCCACGAGGATTCAAATCCACATGGTTGGATTTTTGTAACAAAACGCCCCGTCAAAAATTTTTCTGAGCAGTTTTTGCCTGTAATGGCCGGCCGTCTACAAAGATTTAGGCGGGGCTTTGAAAGAGGGCATTTCGTTTTAAGCAAAATCGTCTAATTTCAATGCATCGCTTTGGAATATCGACCATCAGTCCCGAATTCAAGTGGATCTTCGATTGCTAATTTCGTAGAGCAAAATTGACCAATAGCTAAATATCACGCCGTGAAGAGGAGAATTTTTGGTATTTCAGCCCTTGCCAAAACTTACAAATAATAACGAACAACCCCCCAAAGCATCAAAAAATCTCCTTAGTTTCCTTTTTACGATATTTATCGATGCACTGGCTTCACACGTACACGTTAGCGCTCAATTTCCACCAATTCGCTAATTCGCTAAATGATCGAACACTGACCTAGTATTGAAATTTAAAGGTAAAACGAATGACAGACCACTCTAAGCAGAAAGCTTTACTAATGTGACTCGAATTCAATTCAATATACCGGTTAATGTGTCACAGTCAATGTCCATAAACAGAGATGTATCAGCATCAATGCGGGAGTTCAAAAGTATTGCCCAAATATTGTTTTGTTGTGACGGAATAGAGGAATAAAGGTTAATAGAAAGCGAACCAACCTATATCGTGAAGAGAACAGGACAAATAGGACATGTAAAATTGATGGTGTGAACTGAATTTTTTTTTTTTTCTTCGTTCCTTTTATATTACATAACATGACAGTGTCCGAATCCTACCTGTAATGACAGTTTTATGTGTGGTTGTCAGTCAATAAATCTCTATCGAATTAAGTGTTCCTCGGCTATTTAAAAAAAACATTAAAAATAGAAGACGTGGTAGAATTATGTATGATAATTGCTTTTATTCTGAAAAAACGATGCAAACAAAGACTCTCGTTTACAGGCCAGTCGACTATAGGAAATGTTTTACATAGCATTCCTACTTCAAAAAACAAATTTGCGTTATTCCTATATTTTCGTTCTGCATTTAAACACTATAAATTATCTATAAATTTAATTACCGTACAAACAACAAATAAATTAGATCATAGCCTTTACATGAAAATAATTTCGATTTTGAAAAAATGTTTAGTTCTGGAAAATGGAATCCTTATTTTTTTTTTTTCAGTTCGTTAATGTATCAAGATAGTTTTTTGAGATTAATTTTGTCCATAAAAAAACTTTGTTGCACCATTGTGTTCGTTGACGCATATAAGAAATAAGAAACGTGGTAAACCTTTCTGTTTTAAAAGTGTAGGTTTAAGCTCTGTAAAACTTTAATCTAAAGTTTAAGTATCTGGCGACAGAGGAAAGAAAAAACAACAACCCAAGTTATAGTATACGTTATCTGTCATGAAAACAGGACGGGGCCATGATAAAAATAATAAATGAAGAGATTTATATAGCACCT
>JAMKCH010016354.1:0-25975 GCA_023653785.1 Ophioderma brevispina
CATATTTAACAATAACTGTCAAACAGTTTCAGCAGTATGTAAACCATGTGGAACTGATTCAACAAGTCATTCAAATGCATTTTGGAACAAATACGTCTTCAAGTTTGTCTTGAAGCTACACAAGTTCTTGGCAGTGCGAACTGAAAATGGCAGATTGTTCCAAATTTTTTGCCCGCAAAACATAAAAGATCGACTGCCGCCCTGTTTCTAGCAATTGTTTTTCTTGAAGAAGTCCTTTTGTAGCAGAACGGAGGTACGAGTGGGTTGAAATATAGTTTCTAACCAGTTCAGTTAATTGCTAGAGCCGCAGTGTGCAAGATCTTTAGACAAACAGGGCTATTTTAAAAGTAATTCTTCGTCAACTGGTAGCCAATGCAGGTCATGTAAAACGGTGTATGTGCTGATGTGGTTTTGTGTATGTTACAGTTGGTAAGCGATGTTTTGAATTCTCTGTAGTCTGTGCAGTGAATAATTTGTTGATGCCATGCAACAAAGAGTACCAATGTCAAGTTTGGAGGTTATGAAGGCATGAACCATCATTTCAGCCTTCTGCCTTATTTACATGTCTACGGAATACGACCTATTTTTCTACTGGACGCATAAGCGTGCCTTGGCACACATTTGTAAATGGTTTTCCATAGACAGTTTGAGTCAAAAATAATACCAAGGTTTCGTACCTCTGATGATGGGATGACATTATCTTACCTACTCTGATTGTGACACATGGACTTTTGCAGTTTGATATATTGGAGCCAATAACCAGATCTGGTTTTTTTTTTTGTCATCATTTCATTTTAAGTAGTTTTTAGACATCACGATTTAACATCATCAATACATGGTTTTCCAAGCGATTGATAGGGCATCAACGCTACATTGATCAGGGTCAACAGAAACCTATATCTGGGTGTCGTCCGCGTAGCAATGGTAATCAAGGTCATGGCTGCGTATATGTCACCAAGTGGTAATGTGTAGATGGAGAAAGGATTAGGTCCGATGACAGAGCCTTGGGGAACGCCGTACTCAGACACACTTTTTTCAGACTTTGCATTATTAATGCACACAAGCTTAATCTCTATTATGCAGATATGAGTTGAACCATTTCAATGCTGTGCCATCATCCAATTTTACCGTTTCAATTCGTTGGCATCCGTACCATGGTCCACATTGTCAAACGCTGGCAAGATAAATCTAACGCACCAGCAGTGCAATTTTCCCCTTATCCATTGCTTGAAGCAGGTCGTTTTGAACTTTAAGCAAAGCAGACTCTGTGCTATGGTGAGCACGATACGCTGATTGCAAGGGATCACACATAAGCCCATGTTCCTTCTCGCGAGAACCACACGTTCAAGAGTCTTGCTGAGAAGCTGAGGTTTGAAATAGGCCGGTAATTTTTAATTTCTTGTATCCAAGTTTTGCTTTTTAATAATCGGTGGACATGACAGCTTAAATTCCTTTGGACAACACCTGTTTTCAGAGAGTGGTTGACACTTTCTGTTATCAGCGGGGCGGCACTGGCACATTTCTTCAACACAGAAGTAGGGACAGGACACCGGGATAATATACGGGAGTTCCGTAACCTGACCCTCTGACACACTTTTTTCACTTATGAATTCGGAAACTTTAACGGAAAAAAGTGTGCTTATTCCGTAAGTGTTTCCGATTCCTAAGTGTGTCAATAAAAAAGTGTGTCAGATGGGTCCGGTTACGGAAACTCCCCAAATCTACCCTCGAACCTGTTAATTATTTGTGGCACCAATTGGATTCAAACCATCATTTGCTTACAACTTTGCACGGAATTGTGTGGCGTTTGAGCCTTTCAACGATTCCAACATACAATGATATAACCACACCGTTGATGCTTCATTCACGATTTTAATGTTTCCCTGACTTTTTGTGATTGTTTTTTGATAGGTGCACCCATTAATTTACCAAGCGTGATTAATGTATTGCTTTAGATATCTTACGTACGTTTGCGTTTATATTATGCTAGCTGTTTAACTGAAAAATGAACATTTTTCCCCTTTTTTCACGTGAACGAATGTCATTTGGTTTTTGGCATTTAAAATATAATTAAAAAACACCAATCTTGGATTCGTGAATGAGACGAAAAGAGTAATAAAAGTGTCAATGTTTTAAGGGGATGCTGCCAAGAGAAACTGTTAAAAAAGAGAAGAAAACAGGATCATGGATAACGATATGCTTAAAGTAAAGAAATAATTTTATTTACATGTCTTTGTTATTTCTGTTTGTATACATTAATAAACGTTTGTGTGTATATTTTTTCTCTATCTCATACAAATAAAATAACCAGGGCGAATAAATACTATAGCTCGATCCTGTGTGCTGCCATACTCCCTCTGCGCAGACGGCTCTGGTCCCGGACCTGGAGGTATTGGAACCGTAGAATGCTGCACTACAGATCTGTGCAACGACCTAATGAGCGCGGGCCCCCCCCCCCGGCGGAGGCTGAGGCGGCGGCGGGCGGCGGTGTGGTGGTGGTGCTGGTGTTGTCATGGACTTGTCTGTTATCGTTGTCACTACGATAGTGACACTATACAGCTCGAAGATTGGATTTTTAATATTCTCTTGAAAGAGATGCTTTGTCAACATTTCAGTGTTCAAAATATATATTTTTGGTATCTAAGTAAAATAAAAAAACTAGTCATCTAGAACTAAAGTTAGTCACCTAAAATGCTTAATTCCAAAGGTTTAGATGATGAATCGGATTTTCGTTTTCATGCAGTAAAACATTTATAGTTAAGTCAAAATACCTCCAAATCCGTGAATAATCTTTGGCAAGTAAGGTTTGACGAGTGATTTGATTTCAAAGGACATTTTAGAGGTTTTTAGCCACATGTCCTCTGGAAAATGTCGCCGATTTCCACCGGGGGGGGGGGGAAGGGTTAAGTTTCTACAGGGGGGTAAGTTTAAACATGGTCCAAATAGACGTTTACTATAGCTCAAATTGTTCGTGTGGTAACAAGAGTAAAAAATCTGGGGTGACCTGTCTGTAAAATGCATCGATATGGACGATACAACCAAATAGGCTAATGTCAAATGTTTATTCAGCAAGGTCAAGTCTTATACTGGTTTGATTAAGTTTAAAAGTATCTTTAAATATGATAAAATTACATTGAATTAAATTATGTAGGGTAGACCTACACTTGTAGCGATCTGAAATTTGTCCCCCATTGAAGTGTGTGGGGAAAGTGACCCCTCCAGTAACCACGAGGAAGATGCCAAGAGGGAAGGAAGAGTTCCAATGTACCCCTCTTACCAATATTCTACCAGCAACACAATTATTTCTATTTATGGCCGAACACTAAACAACTACCCTAACCCTAAGGCCAAAAATTAAAAAAAAAGAATGGTTACCTGTTTAGAGAACTTAGAAGGGGGTACATATGGAACTCTGGCCGAGGGCAACTCTAGGTCCTACCCAACATACTTTAAATTCAATGTATTTTATAAATTTTTAAAGATCCTTTTAAACTCAATCAAAACAAAAATAGATTTTTGAAGCCGGTTGGAAGATTTTGGAACCAAATGACCACATTTGACCCCTAATGACCGAGGTATGTTTACAAAAAGATATTTAAGCAGTTATTTCTTCTCTGGAGAAGCCGGGAAATATGATTGAAAAACCTGACGCCACCACGTCGATACCACACTGACTTCCTTGTCCAGTTGGTAAAGCGCCCCCTGGCAATACCCGGTTCAAGAAATGGAATTTCGTTTCTGCCACTTCGAAAGAAAGAAAGAATAAGAAAAGTTATGTCTCTAGGTCCCACGATTAGTTACAGTGGATGTTCTGCAGTTGGAAACATAGGTACAAAGGTCAATAACTTACTTGAGAGATTAATGAATATTACCCTATCCGTACTTCAAGAGGCATTGGCTTTAAAGAAACTTTGGAAACGAAATTTGGGGAATAATGTTAGGATATCTATTGAAACGCGCAACGCAAAAGGAAAACACAAAGGACGTAATCATGAAATCACCTGACTAAGTCAGGTAAACTATGAGAAATTATCCATCCCTATTAGTAGAAAGACTTAAAGGCGCAAGGTGATGGAAACAACTTTAAACGAAAACAATAATGCTCAAATAGAAGCGATTTGTGTACATTAGATTGATCAAAGTAATCAGGGCCTCTATTAAAGGGGGATGGCCAGATTTAAGGATATGAAGTTTTTCCATCTTGATAGATTGTCCTTCACCCAAAAACCCCACCTGTGAAGTTTCGCGCCGTTATTTCAATGCGTTCCTGGGAGAGCAGAAAAACGTGATCGTAAGCCCCATAGAGTTACTGTGTAAAATTAATATTGGTTCGACCAAATGGGTTACATTTTCGTCATTACTTCCAAACAAACATCTTTTGGCCATAAGATTTCAAGGGTAAATGCGCAAAATAAGTAGCTTTTTATGATACCAAAAATGTGACCCACTTCCGTAAAATCTGGGTTCTGGGGACGAGGCATGAGGCAATCGGGCCATGGACCTTTAAACATTTTTTAAGAATGAAGCCTGATTCCAAAGCTGGGAAGGTGACTTGGGGTTATAGTGTCTGTTTTTATTCTATGCTTGTTCAAGTACAATCTAAGCTTGGAGTATTCTTTCATGAACCATTTTAACTAGAGTTTGTGTATTTGTGAAAGTATGTTTTAAATAATATCAAAGTGAAACATCTGTGTCTATAGATTATGAATTGTATTCATAAGTACAAAGGTGGGTAAGTATATACGGAGTGACGATCAATAGGTTTATTCAATCGAATCGATAGCGATCGATCAATAAGATCAATATAAGTGAGCTACATCTAGATAGCTAAATAGATTGACAGATCAATAGCTAGAGCTATAGATAGAATGTTAGATCTTTCGATCGATCATGGATCGATCAATGGCTAATTATTGTCAATATTTAAGATAGACTGCTAGATCTATTGATAGAAGATGGATAGATTGATCAGAAGATTGATAGATTGATCTATAGAGAGCTCATAGATCAAGAGATAAAACACAATATTGTCTGATCGATTTATCCAGATTATATGATGTTATGTCTATTGTACTTTACGATTGTTGTGATATGTTAATTCCTCAGAATTAACATAAAAAATCCTCCTGATTCTAGATTTAGTTTTGTGGCAACACTTTGCCGATCCCCGTCTGATTGCGTATGGCAATACGGAGTAGCACCACCTCCTATCGATTTGGGCATTTGAGATTTCCAAACGGAAATTTAAGATTTTCTACGGCAGTCTCCGTCTCAGTGACAATAAAAAACTCACCTTTCTTTCAATAAATCTTAGTTATATCATGATAATATTGGAATAAATTATTGATTTCAAAATCCGTCGGGGTTAGCCCCGCTGCAAAACTGTGTAATTTCCAATAATCATTTAGATTTAAATATTCGTGACCAGATAGCTTTTAGTCAAGTCTTATCTGTAACCGTTCGATATGCGTAAGAGCGCCCTATACCGTTAAACTTTAGAAAAAGACTAGCAGTCAGGGTTCATCAAGGTTCATTTATTTACCATCAAATCATTATTTACAAAGAGGAAAACCAATCATTTCAGATGAGCAAAGCTCGTAAAATGTGCAGGACGCCCTGAAATATAGTTACTCAACTTATAGAAGATTACATAATATGAAGGAGTGAAATATAATTGAGGACCTGTCGTGTTCCGACAAACCGTTTCAAACCCAGACATGGTGTAGAAATTCATATAAATGATGGAAGACCAAAATTATCTGCACGGTTGGTAAAATCACGACAGGGTCTCAAAAGGGACGCAAAACAAACAGAAGACAAAGGACAATTAAGTGAATGACGCAGACCGACAAAACAGGTGCAGGCATACATAGATAGGGATATGTTGGCGAATGGCAACATATATAACAAAATACCCATACGTATAGAATATAATATAAAAATGAAATTATTGATCACGGCGCGTCACGTAAATCATCAGTATATATGGGGAGAATTGTGATCAAGTGTCTGCATTAGAAGTCGTTGTTTACTGGACTACTTTCAATGGCACTTGTACGTTAAATTGGCAATTTACTCAAAATAAGGGAAAATAACAAGGATTTTTCACACAAAGGAATTTTGTTATATTCAAAACAGATCATTAATGAACAGATAAAGAGAAATTTCCGGAAAAAAAATTAAATAAATTGGGGAAATGTGAAATAATAAATAATGCAGCATATAAATAGCAGAGCATGTTATAACATAAGATAAATGCGAATTTGGTATAAATATATAAATAAATGAATGCATGAATGAACGAATGAATGAACGAAAGAATGAATGAATGAACGAATAAATCCCAACTTGCCTTTATTATATAGATAAATAAAAAAATAAGAAAGAAAAAAGAAAGGAGGGAGGGGGAATGGGGAGGGAAGGGGAGGATGGGAGGGAGGGGGAATGGGGAGGGAAGGGGAGAGGAGGGAGAGGGAGGGGAGAGGAGGGAGAGGGAGGAAGGGAGGGGAGGGAGAATGGGGACGGGAAGGGGAGGGGAGGGAGAGGGGGAACGGGGAGGGGAAGTCATGTGCCCCTCCCCATTCCCTCCCCATTCCCTCTCCCCTTTCCCTCTCCCTCCCCATTCCCCCTCCTCATTCCCCTCCCCATTCCCCCTCCCCTACCTCCCTCTCCCCTTCCCTTCCCATTCCCCCTCCCCTCCCCTCCCCTTGGGATGAATGAACCCCTAATTTAGTTAATTTACTGACTATATACCAGCTACCTTTTCTTCTTTTATATAAATGAAACATATATAGTTGCAAAAGATTTTCTAACCCTGTAAACTTATTGGACTGTACTTACATAACTAATGTAGAGAACTAATGTAGGCCTAGCCCAAGTCTGTGGCCTAGCCTAGCCTAGCGTGAGTACTAAAAATCCTGGCAATCACTGAACATTGGACTTCCCCTTGGCCTTGGAACATGGTCATGGGCTTGGTAAATAGTAGTCATGACATCCTATCTGTCATTGACAAAAATTCTTGTGCCCTTTTACCATCGCTAGCCTAGCTAGTAGTAGGCCTACCGGTGTCTGAATTTCGCTGCAAGTTTACTGGAATACTGGCATCCGTATAGGAGATATTCCAATCCCTGAATCCCTCGTGAATACCTTATGGCATTAATTTTCAAATTTACCTATGCATTTGGGCCCCGGATTTGGCTCAGCTGTGGCATGCAAACAAAACTGGATGAAACCCAGAAACCTTGCTCATGTAGTGCACAAACCAACCTAGCCTAGCTAAGGTAGTCTAGACTAGGCTAATCTATAATAGCAGGCCTAATGCTAGCCTAAGTTCATGAATTAGCTAGGCCCAAGGCTAAGCTATTATGTTATGCGCGAGTTTTGCTAGGCATAACTATAGCCCTGCAAGGAAGTGGTAGTCCTCCCCAACGTCAAAAATCAGTGCCAAAGGACACCCTAGATTGGTGATTTTCAATAATTTTAGTATCTAACCTTTACACAATGTAAACTGACGCATGACTTATTTGGTTTTTATATAACATCCTTATGTTTTCTGTGAAAGAAAAGGAAGAATAGAGCGTGACAGTAGGTATTTACATTCTTTGTCCGCTTTATAAAGACGGGAGATGGACGTAGTAACAATAATGACATTGCCATCCATACGGTATCGTAATAATGAGGTATCGCCCAACACTATAGAGGATTAAACTGTCCTGAACTGTACATGACGTGTCTCCATGAGTGTTGATTAAGCATCATCTAAATGAGAGCTAACAAATCATAAATATCCTAACGAATGACATCACAGCCTAGGTCTTGTTTATGAGGTTAAAAAGAACTTAGAAGGGTCACTAAAAAGTAGAGTCATCAAATGGCAAATGGGCCAACCCGGTAATCAGGGTCCAAAATAGCCTTGGTACCTAAGGCAATTTGCCATGGGTGCCCCTACCCTTCCCCTAAAACCATTTTGCCTAATGGTGACCTAAAAACCGGCCTAAAAATTGCTAGCCTAATGCCGGGGGTGGGGGGGTTCTTGGATTTTTGGGGGTCGTTGTACCCATGCTCGTTCACAAAATAGGGACTAGCTGCAAATGCTGGCCACCGCTAGGGGTAATCAAATTCACAATAATCAAGTTTCTGTCCCGCTAGGGTATCAAATCAGTTGTTATTGGACTGGTTCAAGGTGATCAATAGAAAAATTAACCTAAACAATCATCAAAATAAACCCCGCAGTGTGTAATTTTTCTTGCAGCAGCACAGGTCTTTTCCTTGTATATTAGTATTTTAAAGGTAATATCTTTTTATTCACGATTAGAACGGTCCCGCAATGGGTATACTTCACTGCAAAATTGTCCCATTAGGAGTTAGTTTCACTGAACACTCCGCCAAAAACTGTCCCGTTAGGGTATATTACACTGAAATTGGTCCCCGTTCGGGGTCACCTTCAGAACCCATGGAACGAGCATGGATGCCCAACCACCCCTGAGAACCTTCCCCGGGGCCTATGCTGGTGCCCTTTTTGAAATTAGGCAAATTTCCTTGCTTGCCCTAATAAATTCTTATTTTTAGAGCCTGCTCTTAAACCGGTTGTGGACCGTATATAGGACTACGCCCGAAGCTGATGGGACGTAGGCGACACATTATCGGGCAAAACACTAAATATTTTCATTTGCTAAACCATTATTTTTTCACACGTGCCTATTAATACTTAGGTTTGAGTTTTTCAGTAAAAGATTTATTTAAATTTTTTGTTTCCTCCATTTCCATTTCTTTCACACTCATAATCACGAATCAGTCACAGGGTCACGGGTAATTTTGCGATAGCCCCCTGCTGTGTCACACAGCATGTAGAGAACCTAGTCCCTAGACTTTTGTTTTGTAAATAGCAAAATTTTGCCGCGTTCTATCTGTCAATGGGAAAAATAACAGCTTTCATTAATCAAACCATTTGTTTGGCGCATTGGTCTTCAAAACTTAAGGAGTATCGTACTTATACCCATAATTTTTGCCAGTACTTTGTTTAATACAAACTGGATCTTGCAGTTAGGAATACAATAACATTCAGTGGCGTAGTAAATTTTCTTTTTGACTGGGGGGGTGATGGGTTGATGAAAATTTATGAATGAAACAGGGTTTGTTGAAAAGATGCATTACTATCCATGTGCGCGGCGAAGCGCGCTTAAAAATTTTGCCATTTATAAAGCTAAATCCCTTACTGTATTGTAATTAAGAAAAAGCCGCGCGAATCGACGGAATTTACCATTATTTTAAACTATTAATATAAATATGAGGTTATTTTTTGATCAAAACACATGAAAGGTATCACCATTGGGGGTATTATCGTATTGACCATCCCCCTCTCAAAATATTGGGGGATTATCCCCCCATCACCCCGGGATTTACGCCTATGATAACATTTAGAATTGTCATCCAGCTAGCTTGCAGCTAGCCTATTCCATGTATTCCCAGAGTTTGCTTTGACAAGTTGGCCTAGCACTAGTACTACTACTAAGAAGGACTTGGTTCAATGGACACTGTCCAAGGCCTAGTGTGTAACCCTTGTGTAGGATTTAGGATCTAGAGTCCATGACCTGCCCTAGACTATTTAGGATTTATCGACTCTGCCTGTCCCTGCCTGTGTACACATTGTACACTCTCCCTCCTAGGAAGGGGATTTCTCAGTAGGCCTACTCGTACATGTCTTCCCATAGATTGGTCTTAGCTTTAAGCATTTTGTGCCAACAGTCTCCAGGCATCTTTGTATCACATTTTACCAACCATATTCCCGGGAAGTTTTCCTGAATGTTTATTTATTATTTATATTTTGTTTTTTGTGTTGCTTAGAGAGCGGGTAGTTACTCATGTCATTAGGCCACTTATAGCAGTGGTAATAAGGCTTTTATTTCAGTTTTTGACACATTCACCACATAGAACTATAATGAACATATCATCATAATCATATACCTCACTAAACCTAGTACCAAACATAATATATAAATATTCTGAAGTGGAATAATAGGCTTAGATTAAATTGAAATTTAACAGATTTTTAAGAAACTTAATTCTTCAAAACGCGGTAGTTGTTTATTGAGAACCCAGCTTTAAAGAAAAGATTGCTTGTGATTGAACACCTACCGAAGAGATATCCAACAAATCGCAATTTTATTATCTTAAAAATAGGAACAAAAGAAACATAAAACAAATTTTTTTCCAGCCAGGCAAATCCTTGTTGCTTTTTATTTCATCATTAAACACACCAACACACACCGCACACACCCACACCCACACACCACCACACACAAACACAACACACCCACACACACACACACCACACACACAAGAGCCCTACATGATACAAATACTTCCAGACACTCAATTAGCCTGCCGGCATTGAGGCAAAAAGTGCTCAAAAAAAGTTTTGACCGGTCTGTAATTTGTTACAAACAACATCCAACCATGTAGATTCGCACGCTCAGGGGACGTACAATAGCGTATGGGGTGTGGGCCAATTCTAATTTTTAATTTTTGGGGTAAAATGGCCAAAAAAGGTCAAAATAGTCCAAAAATAGGTACATCAAACATCTTGCCTATCTTATCTCAAAATTCATCAGAACATACTTATGGGTGTACGTCCAAGGGAACACAATGACCGGATTGAGTGCTATCGCCATTGCAATTACTATCGGGGGGTCCCAAATTTGGCACGAAATAACAGCAAATTTTCCAAAAATCCTAAATGAGTCATAATTCCTTCCTTTCTCAACGCTCTTCATGAACGTATCAAATATCTTCCCCAAGAACTAATATTAATGAATAGAGTGCTAGCCATTTCAATTGACACTTTGTGGCAAAATGGCCAAATAATTTCAAATGGCCCAAACTATTTTTTTTAAATTAGTCAAAAAAACGCTCTTTTCTCCAAATACCCTCGTCTATATAGTCGAGGACATTCTTCTATGCTGTGTTTTGCAGTATCCTCGGGGGCTAGGAAAAAACCAAGTGTAAATTCATAATTAATTAGTAAAAATCATATAATCGTCTGTACCACAAATGACAATGGCACATTTTCTTGAAAAAGAATAAAATGTCACTTTCAATTCATTTCCCCATATCAGTGACTAGTGCGATACCCATAGACTTCAGCAAACAATGGAGTTAAAGATATTCAATCACCGCCGGGATTGCGGTGTAGAAAAACACTTCAAATTCCCTTTATCGGGTGTGCAGGACCATGTTATATTGTCGCGCAGCTGAAGAGATTTAAGCTGTTACGCTCTCCAATCTAGACTGAGTACTTTTCAGGACCAAAAACTTAACCTCATTCCCAGTAAATAAATATTGAGTTCTATAGTGCGTGTCAATTAACTTTGGCCATATTTTTCATCATTTTTAGAAAAGGAAGAACATGAACACACATCATGAGAGAATGTTGCTGGGCATGCAAGCTTTGACCTAACAACGTTGTGCAGAACCAAAATCCGTAACTATTGCTTAAAACTTCATTCTATTCCATTACCGCGTTGTCAGAAGAAAATTAGTGTCAACGACCCTATATATAATGTACACTGGTTAGTTATTGTGAGAGAGGACGGGGATTGGTCACTCAACACGAATAGTGGAGGTGGAACACGGCTACTACAATGCCCACATACCAGTCCCATTGTAATATCTTTAGCTCATGGTTATCTGATGAAAGTCTATACATATCATGGTCGCTGAGATTGGGGAGAAAAAGAAATTGAGGGGGGTGACAGTATATATTTTTAAGAAAATGTGCCGTTTTATGGGCGGGAACAGAAAGTTATGTGATAGTAATAATTTATTAGGAATTTACACTGGTTTTCCTTAGCCCCAGATGGGGACACAGAATTTGTATCATTGGTTATTTGAGTCCACGTCCCATGGTCTAATAATACAAACCTTTTTCGTAACATGGATTACCAAGGTGGGAGGGGGGGCCTCGAGAATTTGCTATAAAAGCACCGATGATTATGGTTTTAACTAACAATGATAGGCTATGGTCGCCTATTTACATTAATACCAAAACAAGTACTAACAGACTAATATGGCGTCACAAGACGTCATAACGTTCCACAAGTCGGCCAAATTGGGATTTTCCATCTTAGAAAATGGCGAAAAATCCGATTTTGCGCTAAAAAAGTTAGGAATATCGGATTTTCATGCGGTTTCCACTTCTAAATTGGCTGGCAATTGACTAGCTGACATAAATATAGAGTTTTAGAGGCCATATTTGCCATACTAATTAAAAAAATGTACCATAAAATATTCTTGGGTGGCAACCACCCCCGTACCCTTCTACTTTGACGGCATACCCTAACCACGGTGAGGTGCTACCTTCACATTTTTTTCCGCTAAATTGACCGGAAAGGATGAGAAAATGATTAAATCGGAAGGCTTTTGCCAAGCTTTGGCATTTAGCCACCGGAGCAAAGTTCGCGGGGGGTGGTACCCCCCCACCCCCCCCACGGACGGTTTGAAGCGACATATTCATTTCTTTCCATGGGGACAATGATTAACGTAAATAAGTGCTAGCCATTCAATAACACATTTTTGGGTCAAAATGTACCAAAAAGGTAAAAAAGTCCAAATATGGTGAAACAGGCATAATGGCCTGTCTCTTACTTAAACTTAATAAGAAACTTAAATATTTCAAGGGAATATAATTAGGTGCTAGGTATTCCAATTAACCATGTTGTAGTCACATTGGGCTATGGATCAAAATGAACTCAAGATTGGGGCATCTCAAGTTTCAGGTTAATATGCGCAGAAAAACATCAAATAAAACTATGGATATAAATTGAAATGTAATGCGCAATTGTGTGCCTTTTAAGTGTATTGTGATCCATTAAATATACATCCAAAGGAAAAATTCATCAGTAAATTAGAGTATTGGTTCATCCTCAGACTTTGAAGTTTACCACCAATGGGTAAATTAGCTCTATTGCTATATTTGTCAAATGTTAATCAGGCATACTTCGTGTCACCAGATACATAAGTTGACAAGAGTTGGACATTATATGAATTTCCTTGAAGAGGGACAAAGAAATTAAATAAATCAAAGGTATAAGGTTATTATTATTGCCCTCCTTTTTTTTTTTTTTTTTTTTTTTTTTTTTTTTTTTTTTTTTTTTAAAATTTATAGAAAAGAAGATGATAAAATTACAAAGAACGCATGTGGATGTATGCTAATTACAATGAGAAAATATACTGACAATTGTTTCTTAAAATTGCATAAATAATATGCTAATCGCGGTTGAGTGTTTTGTTTTAATCTTTGCAAGGGTTAATCAACAGGCCAGGCAGAGCATTTTGTAAAAACAAAAACTCGAAAGGGAAAAAACAGTCACTGTCCCAAGTTATTACTGCATATTCAGTTATGATTTAAATGTCCAAATGTAATTCTACAAGGTTGAGCAAAATAATTAAAGGGTTCTCGTGTATTAGGACCTAAGCATTAGAAACGGGAACAAGATTGAATAGGTAATTTTTGGCTGTTAATAGTGATCAAACCCACGGTACCAAAAGTAAAAAAAAGAGCAGCTAACGCTATAGACCCCTGATAAATCACTCTGTATTAATACTAACGTACAAAAAGCCTTATGAGTAGCTAACATTAAATTCTCGTGAATGAATTACTAACAATTTCAAATTTAGAACCAGATAGAACAAATATCAACGCATATCAAAATTCAAGGTAGAAAACTGATTATAACATGTGTGTCGTAATTCGTGTCATTCAGGAATGGGACTAACTCAATTTCAAAAGAAACAGTTATTAGTTTGATTGATTTTTTAAAAAAATTTAATATCTAAGTTTGGCTATTCTAATGTATATCCCAAAAATATACTTTACATATTAAGATGTAGTTGAAAAATCATAAAAAAAAGTAATTTAGCTGATTATAAAGTCAGGTAATTTTGCCCATTAACTTAGAATCGAGACCTAGAAAAAATAAACAACATGGCCCTACCAACTATTTAATATTAATAGAAATATATATAAATGCACAGGGTAATAATTAAAAATAGGGACAAGCCACCTTTTATCAATTGGTTTCCAATGTTTAATTTGATAAATTTTGACTCCGAAATCTATGACTGGCTAGCAGTCTATTTTACCATGTGTATGTACACGCATATATTCTTTTGACTATTTTGCAAAAGAAGACTTAATGTCAGAGTAGGACAAAATGATACCTTTCGTATTTCACCCATTTAATTGATTTGATCAGTTTTGGATGATTTTGGTCCCCATTATTCCACTTTGACTCAGGAATCTGTAAAGTTAAATGGCTAGCACTCTTTTCACTTGATGAACAGGCAAACACTTATATGACCTTGGCCATTTCAACCAAAACTGTCAATTAAGCAAAAGAGGCTCATCCACTATTATGACACCTTTGGATGTAAGTGATTTACCCATTTTGGCGACAACTTTGATCTGTTGGTCATTTTGATCTAAACATATGAAAAATAGAATGACAAGCACTAAAGGTACTTATTGACGTTTCCTTGAGATCTAACGGCAAATTGTTTCCTATGAAATTTTTTTGTCAAACGACGGGATTGGAGACTGAGGTGTATCTTTTTATTTTGCACAATTTTTTTTTTTTTTTTTTAAATATAACCAAATTTTACCCCAAAATCTATAAATCGGAAAGGCTCCAGTTTTATCCACTTAAATATGACTCCTTTGAAGGGAATGGACATGTTCTCACGATTATTTAAGATGAATGGATTTAGACTGATTTACCTAATTTTTGGACAATTTTAAGAAGTGCAAAAATTAACAGAAAATACAAAATTAAAAAATTGAAATGGCTTCATTTTAGCCACTTAAATGACTCCTTTGACGGTAAATGATCATGTTGTGATCGGTTATTTTAAGAAAACAGGAAGCATTTCGAATAGTTACTTTTTGGACAATTTTGACCTTTTGGGCCATTAGACCCCAAAAATTTATAGGGGAAGGGATGGCTTCCATAGATTCAGTTAAATATGACGCCTTGACGTAAATTGACATGTTCGATACATGTATTTGATGAAAGGAATGCATTTTGAATGATTTAACTATTTGTGCAGACAATTTTGACCCTTTTTTCCCTAAATATCAATGATGTAGAAAGCCAACACCCCATACGTTGTTGTACATCCCATGGTGGTTTGAATCCACTAGGTTGGACATTTGTAACAAAACAACGCCGTCAAAAGTTATATTTTGTCCTTTGGACGGCCGTCTAAATCCACAAACTGGACCCGCCACACGTTATTTTTAGCACAACCAACCCCACAAAATAACCTCGTAGTCACTGCAAAACGTTCAGTTATGGCCTCAATTATTATCAATTATAGTTGTAAGAAGCATATGAGCTTATTCCGTAAACGTCCGATTCAAGTATCACAAAACAAACACCGTTCTGCCAGATCGGTTGAATAGGCATTGTGTATTTTTATTATAATTTCAATTCTTTAATCACTATAAAAATAACAAAATAGATCGAAAAGATGATACAAGTCCAGACTAGAGTACGACATCAGAAAAAAAATCAGAGGCCATATCTCTCCAGGAGTAGTGAATGACAAATACAAAATACACAAAATACAAAATAGATATAAAAACAAAACATAAAAGTTTCAAGATTATATATAACAAAGTAAAACTGTTAAGAAATTGACAAGTGCGTGGGTTATTTGCATAACAAAATTGCTTAAGAGCCAGTATTGCAAGTTAACTGAGATTGGTTTGGAACTTCTTGCACATGATTTTGTGAGGTTTATTGCCCAGAGAAACAGAGGTGAAAAGATTTTGGATATTGCACTTATATCATCAGAATTAAGCATCTGCTCCCAATTTCAATACAGCATTATTTGGCATAAAATCTGTTCGTGAAGGGTCCAAGATCAAACTTGAGCATTTGTTCACTTGCGGCCAGAGCCATGCGAATATTTTGTTCGAACGGGATGGTAAGTTCGATGGCAATGACCTTTTTAGACTTGAGGTTAAGAGGACCAGGGCCCGGTCTCGGTTGAGTTGTCAGAATAAGGAGGGACAGTGGTGCCCGCAACTTTGTTTGTAAAAAGTAAAGATACAAATAAAAGGTCCACGCAGGATCAGCAATTTCACGAAGAGTGCCATGGACGATACGCAGAACAGGGTCATGACGCCATGTGTACCTGCCTTGCTGAAAAATGACCTGGCAGTGATTTAATACATGCTGAAGTGTTTCCTTTTTAAAACCCATAAATTACAGTTTGTTGTCATCTCGGCACCAACGGCTAAGATAGTTTTTGTTGGGAGGGTGTCAAGAAAAGAGTTAAGCATAAATTTCTTTAAACTTTGTGCATGTTGAAAATAAAAGATGTCCATGATATAATCGGCCTTTTCAAAGATGACACACGTAACATGTCACCTTGGACAACGAGATCTTTAAGTTGATTGATCCATGTTCGTTGATTGCATCTGTTGATAGGGATTTGATGTATCCGTTTTATAATTTTATGAGATGACATGGTGGTACTTCATTGCAAACTTTAGTTACTTATGCCATAACAAGTAACAGAAAACTTCCTGGACAATTTCAGATTCTCTGCAAGCTGGAATCTAAAAACATTACTGCCTTTAAGCCTTGATGACATATAGGAAGCAGAATGGGCTTCAAGGTACAATTATTAAATAGATTTAATGTCGGTTAAATGAGGAATGTGAAGAATATCTGGTGTCGATGATATAGGAAAACAATCCAATTTTTTAGGTATCTGTGGAAATTCAAATTTATTATAATAATTTTGTTTTTGTAATGTTCAGGGAAGTGAGCAAGAACCGGCAGAAGGGAGAAGGTAGTTTTTATACACTGAAGCTTAAACTCCCCTCTGACAAGAAGGTTGTCGATTCTATCAAGTCGGGTAACGAGGTGGACCCTGCATTAATCATAAAAAACTTCTTGCTTTCCGAAAAACAAAGATGAGAACCAAGAAATTTATGAGGCTCATTTTTGATGGAATTGACATAATTACAGACAAGTTAAAACATACAATAAGATGTTGGTTTGCCACTTACAAATAGCAGTGAGTTGCATTAACTGGTTTGAGTTTAAGGATTCATAGTTGAGTACATGAGAAATTTCATTGAGAATTCTTTGGTGAGTTTTTTTTATTAGTAGTTATCAGATCGGAAGTCTTCTGCAAATGGGGTGGTAAGATAGTTGATTACTTTATTAAATAGCCATAAAACCCTCATTTCTTGAATGTTTTTAAGATGGGATTGAACACTGCCAAGAAAATGATGGGAGAGAGTGGAGCTACTTGGATACACCCTTGTGAAAGCTGAAAATTTGTGGGACTCGGTCACTCTTGAGTAACAACTTGCCTGGAGTCTGGCATATAAATTTCAATGTAGCTTTGAAAGCGGTGGAAAAGTTAACCTAGAAAGAGGTGACTGATCAAATCGTGGTGAACCGAACCAAAAGCATCTTCGAGGTCAAAGAATGTTATATGACATGTCCGCTGATTTTTTTTGGCATGACAGAAATTCATCAAGGACTTGGTTGTGTTCAATCACTCGTTATACCACGAATAAATGCTCTGAACTAGAGGGCAAGAAATTATTTTCAGTCAGAAAGTTCAGTGGTTCGCGAAGCTAAAATTTGATGGAATGTTTTGACCAAAAATTGGCATTAGTGCATCATCCGAAAGATTCAGGTTGCTCAGGACTACCCCTTTTGTAAATCAAGTGATGGCGATGCGCCCCAGACGCTGGTGGAATTTTGCGAAAGTTGCGAAGATTAAGACTGTAGATAGAAAGTTTGCTGGTTCGAGTCTTTGTGAAACCGTAGTTGATTTGATCAGTCTCAATATTTGAGTAAGAGAAGTTAGAACCAATCTAAAAATCGGGCTTGTTAATAAAACACATCAGGTATGATCTAAAAAGATTCAACTCACCAAGCAAAGTAACATCACACACATAGGATACGGCAATAGAAAAAGGAACAACATAAAAATTAACAAAAAAAAGAAAAAAAAACTATAGTAATACAATATTATTACATAATAGAAAACAATTATAGAAAATCAATTAATGATATAACTTTTAACGGTGCAACGAGATATATAATAATCATAATATAGTGATTCATATGATAAGACCCCCAATAGAGTTCTTACTTGTATTTTCTTAAAAAATGCTGTGAGAGTGGAAAATAAGAGCTGCTTAATTTCTATAGGCTAAATTTAGTATTGCTTATTATAGGTAATGAGAAATTTCACAATGTTTGTACTAAGGAATAATTCTCGCTTAATCCGTTCACAGGGGATATTATGATAGAAAGCTTACATTAGTGCGAAAGTTGCATTTTCACATTTATTAGGAACACCTGTTACGGGAAATCTCTCGTTGCACTTTTGATAGATTAAGTTTTTTATGTTCTTTAACGCGTCATTGGGAAAGCTGAAAAGGTCAGTGTTTATACAATTGGAACACTTTAGCAGGCTCCAACCAAGTCAAAATAATTGAACACTGCCCCAATCATGAGCGATAGCCCAAAAAAATTCAGAAAAAAGACCGAGGCCTCACTCTAGTATGATGGTATGTGTGAGAAAACCTTGATTTAGCCTCGATCCCTGACTGCTCAAACTGCATCCTTGCTCCTTGCTCTTTGCATAAAACATGCTTTACCCTATATTTTTTTTTATCAAGCCATCTTCATAAGGGTTATTAGCTGTTACTTAAGGCTGATTGTTATTCAAATGAGTAAAAAGGGCCGCCCCAATCCCCCATTACCACTTTCTTTTATCTTTAGACTATTTTCTATATATCCTATTATACCATACGATCCAGGAGCAAGAAAAGTTTGGCACCGCGTCAACAGAGACAGGAGCAAGGCAGGAGCAGTACGGGATCTGCAGTATCTTCTAATCCTTTCATCAACATTTCCCTTGACTGGTTCACCATGTTCATCAAATTCTCTTGCCCCTGACCTTATTAAAAACAAGTCGGCAATTTCTCGTCTTGTCCGTACGTTCTGTCCCGTCCATGTCTTATCCTACCATGTCCAGCTATTAAATATTAATCTTGAAATACTGTTATTGGTGAGGTCATGCTCAAAGTCCATCAGATTATAATGCCTCTCCTACGTGGTGTCAATCATTTCAACATTTTGTATATTTTTTTTCTTTAAGAGAATGTCAATATTTATTTCTTTAATATTTGTAAATATTTTGGATCCTTATGTAATGTATTGCTTTAAATTAAATACTAATAAACTTATTTGATCAGGGATCGAAGGTGAATCGAGGTTTTTTCATCAATCAGTCAAAGGGGTGAGTTTCCTCTCACTACACACTATCCACTACACTGCGATTCTTTAATACAGCACATTATAGCCAATATTCAAATTTCCCTCCAAAACATTCAAATAAAAGAATTTAGCATGAAAATCTCAGTCTTTATTCATATTATTGTATTAATTATTCAATTAATTACACACAATTCACTGAAAATATAACTTCATCAAAAATAGAAAAGTAAGAGACGTATAGAAATCTAAGGAACAAACGATACGTTTGTTTAATTATGTTTTTTCAGTTGTAGTACAAAAAGCGTTTATTTCATAGTAGAATATAGTGCTAATGCTGAGCAACTTTTGTTTAAACAGCTTGTATACGGGAATGGTTAATCGGCGAGTTATGGGGCGGCGAGTTATGGCGAGTTACTGTTGGACCAATGGGCGAGTTACTGTTAGACCATCTGGCGAGTTACTGTTAGGCCAATGGGCGAGTTACTGTTAGGCCAATGGGCGAGTTACTGTTGGACCAATGGGCGAGTTACTATTGTACCAATGGGCGAGTTACTGTTGGACCAAGGGCGAGTTATGTTGGCACCAATTGGCGATTATGATTAGAAACAATTTCATTGTTTTTTGTTTAAGTGATTTATTGTTTTAATGATTTGCTTTTTCTATTTTAGTCCATTTTAGGACAAAAGGGGTAGTGGAGAAAAAACAAAGTTGGAAAAATATTTTATACATTCAATTTGCACTAATGGGCATGGGATGACAAACGTCGGGACTGAGGTTACGGACGGATTCACATGCCCCAACGCAAAAAAATGTACCTAAAGAACAGTCGTACTAGATTCAATGTGTTGGCTTATATTTTACGCTCTCGCTGTATTCTTCGAAATTTGTGTACTTGCTGTAAGAGCAAAAGTTGGAGAGTTCCAGAATTTTTCTATAACATGGTCCATCCAAATTTAACTGTATATGAAGATCCAAATTTTGGACCGCCGAGATCCGAACTTAACCAACCTCTGGTATGGGTTTTACCTAAATTGGTCAGATTGAAATCGGGTATTGTAAAATTAATAGAAGTGATGAAAAGCTTATTTTATTCACACCCCAGACCACGTAGATTCACTCTCTTAATTTGCTCTTGCCAATGGTTCATATCACAGGGGGTTCTACAATTATTGTTCACCAGGGGCCAATTTATTTGACGGAACCTGTTTCCGAGCCAAACGGCTGCGAAAGGAACCATCTGAGTCACGAAATGCGAGTCACGAAATGAACGAGGGTGGAATGAGTGCGGAAGGGGTGTCCCTCCCCTTCCCATACAAAGGCGTGAAATTTCTGCAAATCGGCCTTTTTCTATCTGAATAGACCCGAGTGCGACTCCTGAGGACTAGACTATTATAAGCAAGAGGGACGTCAGCTTTAATACAATTTGGTACAGTCTAACAGTAACTCGCCCAATGGTCTAAAAGTAACTCGCCCAATGGCCTAACAGTAATCGAACACTGGTATAACAGTAAATCGCCCAATGGTCTAACATTAACTCGCCCACTGGTCTTTAACAGTAACTCGCCCATGGTCTAACAGTACACTCGCCCATAACTCGCCGCACATAACTCGCAGATTTATCAATCCTCGGTAATACGCCCGCGAAGCTTGAGGTGCAAGAAAAAACCAGGGGGCGGTGTTGTTTTGACGAGAATTGGACGCACCCGGGAAATTGGAAGCACTCACAACTTTCCACGTGGCAGCTATTACTTCATATTAAGGGACCACCTTAGTCTTCAAAGGCGTTGGCATTACCGGTATACCGCGGCTTCTTTTACGAGTATTTGCGGTTTCAGTTTGCTATCATTGATGTCTAGTGTTAATTCGTTGTTTGTAAATGAGATTCTAATACTGTTTCACCGCAATTCGGCAAGAAGTTCTATTTACTTGAATTTTTAACATTACAAATTTCCTTACGCTATGGAGCTTCCATAACAGGGTGTTCTGACAGAAAATTGAAGCACGACAAAAATGGAAGCACTCCTGTACAAACTCGATGAAAATTTCTTGGTTTTGTGAGAGGGCTATCTTAAACCATTTTAACGATCCATTGATTATAATATAAGATTATAAGACTGAACCTTTTTGAATTCTTCACAGAATCTTTCTTTGCACTCTGTACAAACTTTATGGATGCTTCCATTTTCGTCAGGATATCTGAAGAGAAGTGGAAGCCACGACGAAATTGAAGCCACTTCACAAATTCACGTGGCCGCTATTACTTCAATTAAGGGACCACCGTAGTCTTTCAAAGGCTGGTACGTATACCGCGGTTCTTTACGAGGATTTGAGGTTTTCATTTGCTATCATTGATTTTAGTGTTTAATTCGTTGTTTGTATATGAGATTCTAATGATGTTTCACCGCAATTCGGCAAGAAGTTCTAATTACTGAATTTTTTTACCATTTACAAATTTCCTACGCTATGGATGCTTCCATAACAAGGGTGTCTGACAGAAAAATTGAAGCACGACAACAAAAATGAAGGCACTACTGTACAAAACTCTATGAAAAAAGATTTGTTCTTTGGTTTTTTTTGGTATAGGCTATCTAAAACATTTTTTTAATCGATCATTGATATATCTAAGCTTATAAGACTGAACCTTTTACATTGATTCCAGAATTTCTTCTTTTGCACTCTGTTACAAACTTTATGGATGCTTCCATTTTCGTCAGGAGATCTGACGGGAAATGGACGCCTGACGAAAAATGGATGCACTCCTATACAAACTCAATGAAAAGATTTTCTTCGTTTTCTTAAACAATGTGAAAGATTTTTCTTTATTTTGTGATATTGAAGCCATTTTAAATCGATCCATTGATTGTTAATACCGCTTTATAATCATACGAACCCAATTTGCCAAGGGTGTAGCTACTAACTTTTGACATGATCATGACATCCTTTGCACTTACTGTACAAAATCATATACGATGCTTTCCCAATTTCGTTCAAGTATCGAATGGAAAAATGGATGCTTGACGGAAAATGGAAGCACTCGTACAAAAAAAACTTATGAATGCTCCATTTCGTCAGGTCATCTGACGGGAAATGAACGCAGGACCGAAATGGACGCAATCCGAATAAACTCTATGCGAAAGTCTTTTCTTTGTTTTTTGTGATGACCTTGAACATCGTTTTAAATCGATCCGTTGATTGTAATGTAAGCTTCTAATACTCATCAACCCAATTTGGCCAAAAGGGGTAGTCTACTTGAACTTTTTTACATGATACAAGATTTATTTTTTGCCATCCTGTATAAAACTCTTATGTATGCTTACCATTTCGTCAGGGCGTTCGACGGGAAAGGAAGCACGACAAAATTGGAAGCACTCCTATATAAAATATATGGATGCTTCCATTCTCGTCAGGAATCTGACGGGAAATGGAAGAGCGACGAAATTGAAGAACTACTGTACAAAACTCTATGGATGCAGTTCAATTTTCGTTTCAGGCCGTCTTGTGACGAGGGTAATATTGGAGGCAGTTTTTGGACGAATTTGGGTAGACAGTCTTTGTAAATACTCTTGGATTGCATCCATTTCGTCAGGACATATGACGGGAAATGGAAGCAGAAACGAAAATTGGAAGGCACGCCTGTTCAATCTCTATGGATGCTTCCATTTCGTAGGGCACATTGACGGAAAATGGAAGCACGACGAAAAGATCGCACTCCTGTATAAACTTATGAGGAAAGTATTTTCTTTATTTGTAGTGATACTGAAACATTTTAAAATTCGATCATTGATGTAGTAAGCTTCTAATAGTCATTCGAACCAATTTGGCCAACAAACGGGGTATCTACTGAACCTTACACAATCATTAAAGATTTCTTTCTTTTGCCCTCCTGTATAAACTCTATGTATGCTTCCATTTTCGTCAGGGCGTCTGACGGGAAATGGAAGCACACCGAAATTGGAAGCAATCCTATACAAAAATATATGGATGCTTCCATTCTTTTTTTTCGGTCAGGATATCTGACGGGAAATGAAGCAACGACGATACGAATTGGAAGCAATCCCTGTACAAAATACTATGGATGCTACTTTCGTCAGGCCGTTTGACGGAAAATGGAAGCCCGACGAAATTGGAAGCACTCCTGTATAAACTTATGATGCTTCCATTTTCGTCGGACATCTACGGGAAATGGAAAAGCAGGACGAAATGGAAGCAACTCCTGTTCAACTCTATGGATGATTAATTGTGTAGGGCATCTGACAGGAAATGGAGCACGACGAAAAATGGACGCACTCCTGTATAACACTTATGAGAAAGTCTTTTCTTTATTTTTTGGATACCGGAAAACATTTTAAACGATCCATGGATTGTAATGTAAGCTTCTAATAATCATTCGAACCAATTTGCAAAAGGATGTATCTATTGAACCTTTTAAAATGATTACAAGATTTCTGCTTTTGCACTCTGTATAAACTCTAGGATGCTCAAATTTCGTCAGGGTAGTTGACGGAAAATGGACGCTTGACGGGAATGGGACGAAACTCTGGGGGGGGTCAAACTCAATGGATGCTTCCATTTTATGTCACGCCGTATGGACGAAAATGGAAGCACGGACGAAATTGGAAAGGCCCTCCTGTTCAATCTCTATGGGGCTTCATTTCGTCAGGCAGTTGACGGAAAATGGAAGCAGACGAAAATGGACGCACCCTGTATAAACTCTATGAGGAAAGTCTTTTCTTTATTTTAGTGATACCTGAAACATTTTAAATCATCCACTTGATGGTAATGTAAGCTTCTAATAATCATTTGAACTCAATGTGGCAAAAGGGTGTATCTACTGGACCTTTTACAATGATTAAAGATTCGTTCTTTTGCACTCCTGTACAAGCTCTATGGATGTTTCCAATTCGTCAGGGTATGTGAGGAAATGGACGCTTGACGGGAAATGGACGCACTCCTGTACAAACTCAATGGGATGCTTACCCTTTTCGTCACGATCAGTCTGACGAAAAATGGAAGCACGACGAAATTGGAAGCACTCTGTTCAATCTCTAGGATGCTTCAATTTTCGTCAGGCAGTTGACGGGAAAATGGAAGCACTGTGGACGAAAAGGGACGCACTCTTGTATAAACGCTATGAGAAAGTCTTTTCTGTATTTTTAGTGTTACCTGAAACATTTTAAATCGATCCATTGATTGTAATTAAAGCTTCTAATAATCATTCGCAACCAATTTGGCAAAAAGGGTGGATCTACTGAACCTTTTACAAGGATTAAGATTTCTTTCTTTGCACTCTGTATAAACTCTATGGATGCTTCCCAAATTTCGTCAGGGTATTTGACGGAAAATGAACGCTTGACGGGAAATGGACGCACTCCTTACAAACTCAATGGATGCTTCATTTTGTCAGACCGTCTCTGACGAAAAATGGAAGCACGACGAAATTGGAAGACTCACTCCTTGTAACAAACTCATGGATGCTTCCATTTTCGTCAGGCCCGTCTTTGACGGAAAATGGAAGCCCGACGAAATTGGACAGCACTCCTGTACAAACTGTATGGAGCAGCAGACGAAATTGGAAGCACTCCTGCACAAACTGTATGGATGCAGGACCGGGACGAAATTGGAAGCACTCCTGTTCAATCTCTATGGATGCTTCCATTTTCGTCAGGGCATCTGAGGAAAAGGAAGCACGGACGGAACTTGGAAGCATCTGTAAAACCTAGGATGCTTCCATTTTCGTCAGGGCATATGACGGAAAATGGAAGCACGACGAAAATGACGCACTCCTGTATAAACTCTATGCGAAAGTCTTTTCTTTATTTTGTGTGATACCTGAAACATTTTAAAGCGATCCATTGATTGTAATTTTAAGCTCTAATAATCATCCGAACCAATTTGGCAAAAGGTGTATCTACTTGCAACCTTTTACAATGATTAAAGATTTTCTTATTTTGCATCCTGTATAAAACTCTATTATGATTCATTCATTCAACTTTATTTACCACGGAGGCCCAGTTCAACCATAAGGCGGTTTTTCACTAGGGCCGTGGTTACACAATTCCAAAAGGTACATACTCTAGTGATACAACAAATTTACAAGAAAATCATGTAAAGGCTTAGTGAATGTGCCTTAAATTATTCTTAAATTATACTGAATGTTGCTGATTTTTTAAGTTTAGCCATCAAGATTGTTCCAAATTAATGCACCCTGTAGGATAGACTACGCGTTTGTACTCCGTTTTGGGTGGTGGAATTGTACATAAAAATGCTGTGACGAAAGTTATAAGTATTGCTAGTAAAGGAAAAAAATGCCAGAAAGATATGGAGGTGCTAGGTATTCAAAATTTGTAAACACCAGAGCCACAATTGTAACTTGTCTATGAGAAAGACGTTGCCAACCAAGTTGATTAAGAACCTTCATGAACTAGGGGGATCCCAGGCTCACACCACAGATTATACGTGCTGCCTGTTCTGTAATCTGAAGACGATTAGCTACTGTAGTACCAAATTTCCCCAAACAACATTGCAATAGTCTAAGTGTGGCAGGATAATGGCATTATAGAGAGTAGTTTAAGATATCATTGAACAAGGTGTATGACTTGATTTTTTTAACATAACATGCCTTAAGTGATTTTTTGCGAACATTTTTAATTTGCTGATCCATG
>JAMKCH010016355.1:0-40835 GCA_023653785.1 Ophioderma brevispina
GACAAGAAGGCAGTAGGTACCATTTTTAAAGTCTTTGGTATAACCTGGCCGGGATTCGAACCTGTGACCTCCCGACTGTGAGGCGAATGCTCTAAGCCAACACGTCAGTTTTACAGCTTATGGATAGCATTGAAAAGGAACAGAGGGGGCTCTTTGGAAGTATTTCTATATTGTGTCTATTAAAGCAGAAAAGCAGATATCCAGAAAATAAATGTAAAATTCATTTTAGAGTACCAAACACAACCTATTTTACACAATTCCAATGGTGCCATGGTGATCATACCTTGTGATAAATCTTGTAGCCTTCCCTGTTTCATCTTCAGATACACTCACAAGAAAGTCATGTAAGGATGAGTCAGTAGGTTCTGCAGCCTGAGAAAGACAATAGAAACAAGATGACTCTGAAGGACTATTCCACAGAGTTTTAATTGGCAACAGGTCACGTCTTAACCACTGCTAACTTTCAAGTATGTTTTAAAATCAAATTTTTAAATATCAAAGGCACTTATGCCTGAATACGAGTATGAGTACCCAGGCCTGAGTATGAGTACACAAATTGTACTCAGACTTGAGTACGAGTATTCATACTCGAGTACTACAAGTCTGATTTGTGAGATATGATTTCTTGAACCAAGTTTATGGTTACCAATCAAGTTAACTTACATGGATGCCTGACAGGGAGCGCGTGTATTTCTTGGTGCTGCGTCCACTCCTAAAGAGTGTGTTCCACAGTTCCCCTCTGGCTAACAAGGCCAGTGACTCCTGCTCGGTGTTCTCACCATCTCCTGACGATGAAGACGATTTGCTAGCAGCATCTAGGAAGAAAATAATGGAAATGTACCTTACTGAAAAGCACACTTGTGTCATTAGGCTTAAGAAGTCATCCATGACGCAGAGTGGTTCAGGAACTAACAAGGATGCACCCATGTGTCTACATACTTATATCCCACAAGGGTCGTCTCAGGCGCCTAAGTGGGATAAAAAAAATATGCTGACGTTGTTGTTAATTCCTGATGAACCACTATGCATCACATAGTTGAATCCCTTTCAATAACAACAATACGCTAGACAAGATCAGCGGTTTTACAAGCAGCACAACAATAAAAATACATTACGGTCCTCGGACCGATAATATCGCCTGCTGTCACAGTGAATGATAGGCCTCATATGACCTTTGACCTTGATATGTGACCTTTGACCTCATAAACAAATGAGGGTTTCTGTGTAATATCCATAAACCAAGGTTGTTCCAATTGAACCTCAACTTTTCAATTAAGGTCAATTTTACACTTTCAGCCTACCTTACAACTTGACCTCACATGACCTTTAACCTTGTATGTGACCTTTGACCTCATCAACAAATGAGGGATCCCAAGTTGCACCTATGACTTAAGTTTGGTTGAAATCCATATAAGTATGTGGATATTACAGGCAAATATTAACCCTTTTTCACAACAACAACAGACAACATCAACAGACAACAACAGTACAGTGGACAAAGTGATCTTATGCGCCTTCCTGCTTAAAGGTAGGCGACACAAAAATACCTGAAAAAAAGATGCTTACCGGTGGGTGTGTTGAGTGCACTAGAAAGCAACTGTCCCATTAGTTTAGCCACACTCAATTGTAGGTCATACAACCAAGACAGAGATATATCTGGTGAACCTTTGGCTGTTACCTGCAGAACAAATGATCAAGTTTGTGTGAATAAAATGACATTACCAACATTGTGGGCAACCAGTCTGTATGCTACTATAAGACGAATGCAAGTGAATGAATTCAACTACATTATCTGAAACAAATTTGTCCATTTTCCCCATTTAAGTCATGTACAGTCTGTAACAGGTTTATCAGAAATATTATGTCTATAAATATTTTGGATTGGATCCTGAAAACATGTGTTTTTAGTATTTCAGAGGCTAGAATTATGACATCCATCCGGGTGGCTTTTTTAATTCATTCAAAATTTCCTGTGGCCATTGAAACTTCTCTGTATTATAGATACCAACATCCTACAAAGCGGGAACACTGCTGCCTTTTGCAAGCTCTGAAACCGGTTGAGTAAGTAAAACCTTGTAATTTACAACAAATTGTGTGAATGCAAGAAGGCTGCAAGTGAAATAGCTGCCATTGGTCAGAAATTTCCATCAAACATACTATTATGCCCAGTCTTTGGTCAGTGGTTCTTGAAATGGTTCTTCAGGCACCATAGTTGCCTGTTACCTGAAGAACCATTTCAAGAGCCACTGACTCAAGGAAAGATAAATTGAGTTATCCTAATACATGGCAGCACACAGATGTATCACACGGCAGCTATTGCACTTACGACCTTCTTGAACGCACAAGACAAATCACTTGCAAACTTACTGTAAACTTATATCCCCATTCATTGTTGCTGCTGTCTGAATGGAACAAGAACTGTAACCGATGACCGCTCTTGAAAGTGACCGATACGGGCCACTTGTCCGAGCCTACCTTCTGGTCGTAACGAGTCTTGACACCTCGAGAATCGGTGAACTCCAGGTAGTCGTACCTATGAATGGGAAAGCATAATATGTAATTAAAGAAGAAGCCGTAAGGAATGGAATATAAATCAGATGGGACTAATAAAACTTAGAAAAAATATTAATAAACTGGAGGTGTCCTAACGGTGGGTGACCCGAGCATGGTCAGATACTCCATGAAAGCTGATTCAAATTTGAGTTAAAACGGTCAGCGATTTGGATGGAAGCGAAAAATGGGTACTAATTGGCCAATTGGCCGAGTGTGAATCAATGTGATCAAAGATCAAATGTGGAGACATTTTGTCTGGGTCTATAAACACCAGCTTACTCACTCCTTAAAGATAATAGAGCTCCATTGGCTACCGATCATGAGTGTTCGTATATAAGCTTAGCTCTACGAAAAAAGGGTATTCCTGGCAATGCCATCATACTTGTTTGTACGACGGTCCCAAAAAAAAACTAACAAATCACGATTAATTTTTTGCCAAAATCTAATATCAATGGAATTTACCGATGCTTTCTAGAAGTGTTACGGCTTCATGAGATTTTTAGTTGGTCAGGAGTCATGGCTAATTATCTGAGTACAGTTGGACAAAACTGTTGGGCCAGTTCCGACCTGAATTATCAACAAAGTTGCCATTAAGACAATATTCTCAAGACTATCTATTGAAAATTTAAAATAAAAAAGTAGGGTAAAGTGCTGCTTGTGATATAACAAATTTATAACGTATAAGGTCCAATTGCGAATAATACAGTAGCATAGCGAAATCAATTCCAAAACAGTCTCGTGTCTCAGCTGTACTCCGGTTCAGCAGAAGGTTAGACCCTAAAAACACCTTGTTGAACGTAAAAAATCTGAGATCTTTGAACAAAACCATCCTTTCCTTTATGTTCTTGGTGAACAAGGCTTTCTTATCTAGTCTCCCTGGCATCTTGGAGGCAGTGGGGAATAGGGGAAGGGTAAATTGACCCTCCAAATTAGAGCGTTGTCCACACATTTGTCCCTCAAGAGACTTGTAGACTGTTACATTAGTTTCAGCAATCAAATTCCCAAAATTTCCAAAAATTTCATGATTATTGACCCCCTGAGAGTGAGTTCCCCATTTCACCCACAACATAATAATTTCTGGTGCTTTCACTGAAAAATAATATATTGATTAGTTCAATGCATGATAATACATTCACTCTGATCTGTACAATATTCTTTTGTTTGAAAAGGATTTAATCCCACAATGATGCTACACGCCTTATACCTTTAGTTGATTGAACCTTCAGGTGAAACTGGCCCAAGTGGTATTTTATCCTTTGTGTTCAACTGACAATATCTCCGCTTAGGGTCCATCAAATTGGATGGAATAAAAGCGAGGATTTAGCTTAGGATCTTGTTTAACAAATTAATTCAAAATATCTGGCAAAAATGCACAGTTTATATTTTTCATAATTTTTAGTTTGATTGTATAGTTTTTATTGGGACAGTCTGTATATTCTTTGTATATTCCTATCAGGCCAGGTTACCTATCAGGCCAGGCTTGCGGTCTGAAGATGACAAGATACTCCTCGTACAAAAAAGGTCGGTGAGTGACAAGGCTTTCAGCAATGGGACCCCAAGCCTACGGAACTCTTTGCCGTCTCTGTTCGCCACTCCAGTTCCACTTTTACTTTTAAGAAAGTTTTAAAATTTCATTTATTTCCTAAGAGTTAAGCATGTCCGTAAATTGGAGTATATATATTGCCTCTTTTTTGATTGTGCTGCTGTTTCTTATACTACAGATTAGATCTTAAGCATTTATCTCAAGGTAATGAGAAAAATCTGAACTTTCTTCTGAAAAATCCCAATTTCGACCTTTGTGAAGTGGTGGGACGAGGTTGTCGATTGGGTCGCCCACCTTTACGGTCAGCCATTAAATGGCTGACAGAGACATACGCGGTGATACCATTATACATGTATTTAGATGGAAGAACTCACCCTATGGCCATGTTCTTTCACTAAAATTTTCTGTTACCACACAGCTGGAGCTAAAAATAATGATCTCTTTCTCTCTGATTTATTCTTAACAGCTGTGAAAATGTAAGCAATTTCATTGGCTGATGGCCGGGTTCAATTCAACAACTGAACCCAGGTAGTACGCACTGTGTATTGACGTTATTTGGAGGTTGAAGCGCTCGTGTCATACTTCATTTTGCTACATTTGCGCATGCCTGCTAACGCTGCATCGCATTGTGTATGTTTGTCGCGTTTAACAAGTTGTTAGATTTTTTGTCACTGGGTGGTGGCAGTCCTGCTGTATTTAAGCCATAAGGATTGTAAAATTGGGTTAAAGAAGACCTTACATTATAAAGCTGTTTATAGAATGAGAATAAAGGTATGATTTTGGGAACCGGTACTCGCTTTACAACTAATTGTGGCAACACTATTATTTTTGCGTGGAAGAACTCGGCTTCCGGCCTCATTCTTCCACTTAAAATAATGGTATCGCCTTGGTTTCAATTCGTCATAAAGAGGGTTCCAGTTCCCAAAATCATACCTTTATTCTCTAACAAAACCATGGGCGGTCTTCCTGATCTAAATTGGACAACTTGAACACAAGAAATCACTGAAAAATTGTACCTTCTCTCTGTTTCACATCTCGGGTCAAATTCCAACTGAAAGAGTTCAGCTCCAGGGCAGGTGAAAATCTGAGTAACATGTTGGTTGTTTTCATAGTTGTGTGACGATTCAACGTTCCACGATCTCAACACAACCAGCTCCTTCTCACTACCACAAGGTCTTGCGCCACCCACCTGTAAACCGATCAAAGCATTGAAATTTTTCCCTTGGTTGTACTTCATTATTTTTATATATGAGGTGACCTGATACAATTGGCAGTCATTCAAAGAAGAATTGGCAGTCAAGCTACAGTCATACACAGTACACATGCGTTCAAAATACATTTTGATTGGAATGGGTTACTAATTCTGAACAGCCTACCGATAATGGTGTGACCTGGGATGTACTGACAGTTTATTTGAACAAAAATCCGCAGTCAGCTACAGTCAAACCAGGAGCTGTGATTCAAAATACAGCTTGAATAGAATGGATTATGGAATAATGCACAGATATGTATAAAATGTGATCTGTGATGTAAGTGGCATTCAATCAAACAAGCTGTGGCATTCAATCAAACAAAGCTTTGGCCGTCAGCTACGTCAATAACCAGGACCTGTGCTTGCAAAATACAGTTTGATTGGATATGGTTTTACTAATACTGAACAGCTACGTATAGATGGTGTGACCTGGGATGTAACTGACCTCATTTGCACAAAGGCGTTTCTCCAACCACAAGTTCTCCTGCTTTTCGCGCCAGCTGTAAGACAAAGAGCAGCAGACCAGATTGCACTTGTATGAAAACAGGGTAATTCCCAAAAAAAAGTTGTTCAAGCAATACAGTGGAACCGCCCCCCCACACCACTGCAACACCCCACCCCCTACCCCAACATCCCGCAACACCCCACCGGGTGCCTAACCCCCGCCCTACCCCACCTCCCGCCACCACCCCTAGACCCCTCCCAACATCCCATCCCCACCTCACCCTCCCCCAACACCCGCAACACCCCACCCCTTCCACACCCCCCCGCCCCCCCGCCCCATCCCCCCACCCCCGTCACACCCCCCCAGACCCTCCCCCAACCCCCCCCCTCAACCCCCACCCCCCCCCAACCACCCAACCCCCCTCCAAAAAAATTCCCCCCTCCCCCTCCCCCCCCCCCTGCACCCCCCCACCCTCTGCACCCCCCCACCCCCGTCCCCCCCCCGTGCCCCCCCCCCCCCTCCCCGACCCCCGCCACCACCACCCCCCGCCCCACCCTTCCCCACCCCCCATCCCCCTCCCCCTCCCCCCTTCCCGCCCCCCCCCCCTCCCTCCCCCCCCCCCGCTTGTACCATCCCCAACCCCCGTCTCCCACCCCCCACCCCCCCCCACCCCCTCCCCCCCCCCTTCCCCCCCCCGCCCCTCCCCCCCCTCCTCCCCCCCGGCCCCCCCCTCCCCCCGCCACCCCCATTGCCCGGCCCCACCCCACCCCCTCCCTCCCTCCCTTCGCCCCACCCCCCCCCGTCCCGCACCCCCCTTCCCGCCGGCCCCACCCTAGAGGCCGTCACCCCCCCCCTCCACACCCCCCCCTCCCGTCCCCCCCCCAGCCGGGGCCCCCCCCGCCCACCGGGCCCTTCCCCCCCCCCCCGCCGTTCCCCCCCCCCCTCGCACCCTCTCCCCCCCCACTCCTTGCCACCTCGCGCTTACCCCCCCCGGAGCTCCAACCCCGCCCCTCCCCCCCCGCCCGTGCCCCCCTCCCCCCCCCTCGCCCCCCCCCCCCCGCCCCCCCCTACCGCCTCCCCCCCCCCTTCCCCCCCCCCCCCCCTCCCCCCTCCCCTCTTCCCCTCCGCCCCCGACGCCTCTACGCCCCCCCCCCCCTCGCCCCCCGTCCGCCCCCCCCTTCCCCCCCCCCCCTCCCCCTCCCCCCCCCCACCCCCCCCCTCCCCCCGGATCCCCCCCGCCCCTTCCCGCCCCTCCCCCCCCATCCCCCCCTACCCCCCCCCCCCCCCAACTCCCCCCAGATCACCCCCCCCCCTCCCACCCCCCCCCGAGTGCCCCCCCAACCCCGGCCTTCCCCACCCCCCTACCCTTCCCTCCCCCCACCCATCTTCCAATCCCCCCTCTTTCTTCCCCCCCGCGCCCTACCTCCTCTCCCCCGAGCCCCCGCCTTCGTCCCATTTTCCCTCGGACCTCCCTTTTTCCTCGTCCCCTTTCCGTTTCTGCCCTCTCGCCCTTCCTCCCCTTTCCTTCTCTTCCTTTTCGCATCCCGCCCCTTCCACCTTCTTGTCCCCCCTTCGCTTTTACCCGTCAACTATGAGTCACAACAAAAGATGTATGGCGGACTAGTCTCATGTAGCCAAGGATTTTTGCCTATCCGATGTACCGTTTTCCACAGCGAACAGCCATTATGCAATCTAATTAACCATTTGGCATACTTAATTTGCCTGAACTACGCCCAAAGCTAATCAGGGGAAGTCGAAAATTCTCAGCCCGCTCCCCTCCGAACTTGAACACAAACCTTACGGGAAAATTTTCGCAAAATTTGCAAATTAGATACTAATTTAGCATATTTTTATGCCAAAATCTAATCAGGTCGAGAACTCAGGACCCTCTGTCTTTCCAACCCAAGTTCATCATCGTAGCCCTTACGGAACTCCAGTAAATTTCACAAGCATTGAACACGGACGCGGGCAGACAGCATGACATACTACAGACAGACAGACAGAATTTAAGTGATTACTAAGTCTCTGCCAAACACAGTTCAGGCGAGACAACAAAGATCGTCCTCAAGCTACAGTTAAAACACAGGAGCTGTGATCTGTTATGTAGTGGCAGTCAATCAACAATTTGGCATTAAGTTAAGTCAATACACAGCACCTGTGCTTTCAAAATGCAGCTTATTAGACATGGGTATTGATAATGTACTTGTCCTGCTATGGTATAGGAAGTAAGCCGATGCTAAAAAGCAACTAGCAGTCAAGCTACAGTCAACATCACAGGGCCTGTGCTTCAAATAATACAGCTTGTTAGACCAGGTCCAGTGAAAAAAATGTACTATGATCCTTCTGTGGAATTGAATGCGACCAGGTGCTAACATCATCTACAAATATTCAAACTGAGACTGAAGTTGACTGACCAATTGTGTATTAATAGAGAACAAAACTTAATAGTGTACACAAATGATCTGATCTTTTAAAAAGGCTTATAACAACTAAGCAGATTAAATATTATATTACATATTATAAAATTCTGTAAACCGCCAATGGCGGTATTGACGGATTCTTTTTCTCCTATGGTATTGCATCTACATGGGGGTTGAAATAATAGGGTGTACATTGTGTATTTATGTCTATCTTGACGCAGAATGGAGACCAAAAAATCCATAAGCCAGTCCTGGCCTGCAGGTAAGGCCACTTAAGCTAAGTGGACTGTTGACCCAACTTCAACAAAACGCCATATCGGGCAGTTAGACGGTCCGGCTCTAGGGAGGCGTATTATGTGCATATGGTCGTGAAGACACGTTTCGTCAGGTTGAGACTAAAATTGATAGGTGGGGGTTTGTGTGGCGTACTTTAACGTCGCTCAATACTAAAATTGGGACTTTGGGGGAGAAAGGTTGCCTTTTTTGTACATTCCCCACCCCCCTGTCAGACCCATTAAGGGAGGACCCTGGGGGGACCCTGGGGGAAGGGTTTACATGGTTGGTAGGGGTTTGTCCCCTCCTACAATATACTTTCTTTGACTACTCTGCTCATCGGAACAAAGTTATGGCCAATGTTACTTTTTTGTTAAATGTTTTCCCTTCTCTTTTTTACATGTCCCCACCCCTTGTCAGACCTAGGGAGGACCCTGGGTGGAATGGATTACATGGTTAGTAGGGGCTTGGGGCTTGTGCCCTTCTACATTATCTAAGTGTATGTCTCTAGCTTTGATCTTGGAAAAAAAAGTTAATGGCAAATGTTTACCTTTTTGGTGAATGTTGACCTTTTTTTTGACATGTCCCCACCCCCCTGTCAGACCGAGGATGAACCCTGGGGAATGGATTACTGGTTGTGTGGGTAGGGGGGGGGGGCTGGGTGTGCCATCCTACAAATATCTAAGTTTGGGGTCCTCTACACCTCATCTGGAAAAAAAAGTTATGGCAAAATGTTTTTACCTTTTTGGTGAAATGTTGACCTTTTTTTTTCATTTCCCCACCCCCTTGTCAGACCCAGGGAGGACCCTTTGGGAATGGGATTACATGTTAGTAGGGGCTTGTGCCCTCAAACAATACACCAAAGTTTACCACCATTTGACCTCATTTTAAATTTAAAAAATTATTGCAAAATGTTTACCTTTTTGGTGAAATTTGACTTTTTTTGACATTTCACCTTTTCCCCCCCCCCCCGGCAGCCCCGGGGAGGACCCTGGGCGAAATGGATGACATGGTTAGTAGGGGCTTGTGCCATCCTACAATATATCGTAAGTTTTTGGTCGTCTAGCTCATCTGGAAAAAGTTATGGCAAAAATGTTGACCTTTAACCTTTTTTTTGTCCAGACACCACACATACATCCTTACATACATACTAACGTACATCCAGACATTGCCATTTCATATAAGCAGGATTTTGCTACGCAATCGTCAAAAATTATATTTACATATCAAACTCAAATTACCACATAAATTATAAAAAACATCATTTAAATAAGGAAATATCAAGCACAAATTAAACCATACCAAGAAGATTTGTTTTAAAACCCTTGATATGCATTTAAGTGCACTGTATATGTTCTTTACCTGGTAAAATTTGTCTCCCACTGACTTGCTCCAACTCTCCCACCTGTTTGTACACTTCCATTAGTTGCTGGCCAATTCTAAGTAATGGGAGCCTCTCTTTACTTAGTAGAGTCAAGCATAACACCTTGAGAAAGAATGACAGGGAGAGACAATACTAAAACAGAATGACGCACATCACTAATGCTATCTATAACCATGATAACATACTCTTTGTACTAGGATTTACTGGAACAGACTGTATTGATTAGATCACTTCATACTCTGGGGGCCGATTTTTTTGACATAACAAATGGTGCGGTGATTGTTGCGTGTACGGCATCTACGTGCAACCGATATGTGCGTTTTTTGGGCGGGGGGAACGCGGGTATACGTTATAAACTGTCCAAGAAATTATGAGCCAGAGTAACTATAACCATTTTCCCTACCTCCTCTATTTGATGGTGCACCAGTAAAACCGTGCAGCGTGCTGAAAGCGCAAAAAAACAGCGTTTTTTACACCGCGCCAAAGAACCATATCTTGACGCGTGCGTCAAAAGTTGGCGTCCAGGTTATGACATCACTTCACGAGGTAGAGAATGGACTATTTCTAAGAGCTGTTGCTAAAAAAAGTATGCACCTGCAAACCCAATACTAACTTTGTGATAATAATTTTTATTGGGACAGATTGGAACTGTAGCTAAAATAACCAAGTCATTGCACCATACACACTTTTTGTGATTTTATTTGGACAGATAATTCAATATTACTTATTATATCCCTCATGATATATTCATATTCATTGATTGGGGTTAAAAGCGTTCACATGACCACAATTGTTTAACTATTTGCGAGAACGAGAGCGAATGTGAGATCACAGGGAAATAGCCGCCTATTTTCCCTCTGACGTAGAGTGGAATAGGCGCCTATTTCCTTCTAGCTTGATACCTGTGTTATCAGTGTACTTTATCGGTTCTTATTCGCTATGGTCAATACGACTTTTGACGTTATGCATGAGATTGCACAGACTCGTACTTGTATTTCTCAAAGAATTTGTACGTTCGTATTAGTTATTGGCTCTAAAAGGAACCTTGACGCATTTTTGAGCTATTTCGTCGACATGGCTCCCGTAGCAACAACATGGATCGCCCTGTTGCAATAACACCAGTGGAACCTTCTGCTGGATGAAGACAAAGAAACTAATTACGTATGTCCTGTCAGTGTTGGAGGAGTTGTGTAAGGATATTAACACCGGTGATTCCCGCAGTGATTTTTATTTTAATGCCATGGAATGGACAACACTGATCTCAACGCTGCATGACTGTGCACGGAAACAGAGGTGAGCTATACATGTTACATGCAATAAATTCCGGGAGTAAATTCGGTACAGACTTCAGCGTCATTTATTTACCGAAAAAGGTGTTGATATCGTAAGTGGAGCCTGGGGCGGACTTTCCTCTGTCTAAAAGGCAGTCAAAGCTCAAGCTCTTGCCTAGCCTAGCCTAGGCTAGCCTAGCCTACACTACAGTACAGGCAAGGCCTATTTTTTGTTAAGTAGGCCTCAGGCTCAGTTTCACTTTTAACCAATCAATGAACAAAAAATATATTCATGAAGGAGATAAAACAAATATTTAATGATCTTATTCGGGATCTTTGTGGAATCTATTGGTCCCCTCGGTGAACTGGAGGGCGTGGGGTACTATTTAAGATCCCTCATGATCATTAAATATTTGTATACCATCTGTCTAAATATTGTGGCTACAAAAGGGCATATCATTTGTATCATAATAGCACACTCTTGTGAATGGCATTTTTACAAGGACAGGGTGTAATCAATTATATCACTTACCATCTGACAATTTTGCCTACAAAGCCACCTATGCCATGATAACACAATATGAAACAGGAAATTTTATTGGGACAGACTTTAATTGATTACATCACTTACCATCTGACTACACTTCGTCCGACCTGAACTAAGGAGTGATGTCATAGCTTTTGCGCAGCTATTGTGCATGCATATTTGTATGCTCGCGATTACAGCTGCGGCTTACGACAATTTGTACATTTAAGACTGTGTGAAAGTATGACGTCACTACTTAGTTCAGGCCTGAAAAAGTATTTAAAGCTGTTGCTATGAATGAGTATGCCATCTGTACCGTGATATCACACTCTTGGTGGTGGGACTTTTTATTGGGACAGACTATAATTGATTACATCACTTACCATCTGCCTAAAACCTGTTGCTACGAATGAGTATGCCGTCTGTAACATGATATCACACTATTCGTGGTAGGATTTTTTTTTATTGGGACAGACTATAATTGATTACATCACTTACCATCTGCCTAAAAGCTGTTGCTACGAATGAGTATGCCATCTGTACCATGATATCACACTATTCGTGGTGGGATTTTTTTATTGGGACAGACTATAATTGATTACATCACTTACCATCTGTCTAAAAGCTGTTGCTACAAATGAGTATGCCATCTGTACCATGATATCACACTATTCGTGGTGGGATTTTTTTATTGAGACAGACTGTAATTGATTGCATTACTTACCATCTGCCTAAAAGCTGTTGCTACAAATGAGTATGCCATCTGTACCATGATATCACATTCGTTGTGATGCTGACATAAAAGGGTCAAGGCTTCTTTGGTCTTCCTACAATGAAGACTTGCATCTTTAACAAAAAAAGGGGAAAAAATGGGATAAAAAATACAGCGTTCACTGAATGCATGTGTCGTCTGCTGTCGCCGTTTGTAAATGGGGACAAAGGTCACATGAGGTCACCATGGTCACATGAGGTCACCAAGGTCACATGAGGTCACCAACATGTGGGACACCACCCTTGTTTTTAACTGACATGAAAACTGAGTGACATATGTGGATACACTATGCAATTATATTTAGGGTTAACATTTTGCCCACAGATACACAGACACACACTACCAAAGCAATCCCTATGTGCCGTCTTGCAGATGACACAAAAAATACAAAAATAAACATTTATATGACCTTTTTCACAACATGTAAAATTAGTCAAAAGCACATTATGTTTTATAAATCATATAACTGAGGCCTGATTTCCTTTCCAATGTTGACTGAAACATATGCATTTCACTTTTGAGAAGTGGAATGCCCCAAAATACCTATAACACCCCCATAAGAAAAATGGTCCAACCAGTGACCCCAGGTCACACCCAGTTGACCTTTGCTCTTTCGCTATGGTCAATATACGACTGTTGACGGTCTGCATGAGAACTGCACCGACTCTACTTGTAGTCTCAAGAATGTGTATGTTCGTATTAGTTATTGCGCTAAAAGGAACTTTGACGAATTTTTGCGGCTTATTTGTCGACACCCGTAGCAACAATTGGCTGCGCCCAGTTGCAATAACACCAGTGGGAAACCTTCTGCATGGATAGAATACAATGAAACTAATTACGTATGTTCTGTCAGTGTTGGAGGAGTTGTGTAAGGAGAATAACACCGGTGATTCCCGCAGTTGATATTTTATTTTTAAGCAAGGGAATGGAAACACTGAGCTCAACGCTGCATTGGACGGTGCACGGAGGAAAAAGAGGGGAGCGATACATGTTACATGGCCAGTAAAGTAAATTCCGGGTGTAAATTCGGTACAGACTTCCTCGTCATTTATTTTACCGAAAAAGGTGTTGATATCGTTAAGTGGAGCCTGGGGCGGGACTTTCTCTGTCTAAAAGCAGTCAAAGCTCAAGCTCTTGCCCAGCCTAGTCCTAGGCTAGCCTAGCGTACACTACAGTACGTACAGGCAAGCCTATTTTTGTTAAGGAGGCCTCAGGCGCTCAGTTTCACTTTTAAACAAATCATATGAACAAAAAAATATATTCATGAAGGAGATAAAACAATATTTAATGATCTTATCGGGATCTTTGTGGAATATATTGGTCCCCCGGGAAACTGGCGGGCGTGGGGTACTATTTAGTACCCCACGCCCTCCCAGTCACCTCGGGGGGGCCAATAGATTCCACAAGATTCCTCATGATCATTCATATATTGGTATACCATCTGTCTCTAAAGATTGTTGGATACAAAGGCATATCATGTGATCAAATAGCAACATCTGTGATGGCATTTTTCAAGGACAGGGTGTGCTCAAATCAATTATATCACTCACTTACCATCTGACAATTTTGCCTACAAAGCCACCTATGCCATGAAAACAATATGAAAACAGGAAATTTTATTGGGACAGACTTTAATTGATTACATAATCTACCATCTGACTACACTTCGTCCGACCTGAACTAGGGAGTGATGCCATAGCTTTCGCGCAGCTTGTGCATGCATATCGCGCAACCGAACTTTGTACGCTCGTGATTACAGCTGCAGGCGTTACGGCAATTCATACATTTAAAGACGTGTGAAAGTATGACGTCACTACTTAGTTCAGGCCTGAAAAAGTATTTAAAGCTGTTTGCATGATTGAGATGCCATCTGTACCGTGATATCACACTATTGTGGTGGCGATTTTTATTGGGACAGACTATTAATTGATAAATCACCTTACCATCTGCCTAAAACCTGTTGCTACGAATGAGTATACCGTTGTAACATAGATATCCACCTATTGTGGTTAGGATTTTTTATGGGACAGACTATAATGATACATCACTTTACCATCTGCCTTAAAGCATGTTTGCTTACGATAGGAGGTAGCCGTCTGTTTGTAACTGATTTATACACTATTCGTGTAGCGATTTTTTTTATGGGACAGATATAATTGATTACATCACTTACCATCTGCCTAAAACCTGTTGCTACGAATGAGTATGCCTCTGTACCATGATATCACACTATTCGTGGTGGGATTTTTTTAGTGAGAACAGACTGTAATTATGCATTACTTACCACTGCCATAAAGTGTTGCTACAAATGAGTATTGCAATCTGTAACAGATTATCACATTCGTTGTTGTCCGATGTATGACACGAAAAGGGTCCCAAGGCCTTCTTTGGTCTTCTACAATTGAATAGACTGCATCTTTAACAATAAAAAAGGGCCAAACAAAAAAAATGCGTGCATATTAAATCATCACCAGGTTCATGATACTCTGCTAGGTTGTCTTCGTCTGCGTCGCCGCTGCGGTAAATGGGGACAAAGGTCCACATGAGGGTCACCATGGTCACATGAGGTCACCAAAGGTCACATTGAGGTCACCAAACATGGGGACACCACCATTGTTTGTAATGACATGAAAATGAGTGAAATATTGGATACACGATGCCAATATATTGAGGGGTTAACATTTTGCCCACAGATACACAGACACTCCACTACCAAAGCAATCCCTATGTGCGCTCTTGCAATGACCAAAAAATACAAAAATAAACATTATATGACCTTTTTCACAAATGGATAATTAGTCAAAAACAACATATGTTTTATAAATTATATAACTGAGGCCGGATTTCCTTTCCAATTTGTGAAAAAATATGCAGTTAACTTTTGCGAAGTGGAATGCCCCAAAAAACTCTAACCCCCCAGAGAAAAATGGTCCAAACAGTGGGACACCAGGTCACACCCAGTTGCCAGTTGACTTTGCTCTTCTCTTATTCGTTGGCCCTGAGCCCAGACGGACGCAAAAACAGTACATGGTTGTGGGGCGGGCCTGGAAGAGGCGAGTCCAAACATTGGAAAGGAAATCAGGCCTCGGTTATATGACTATAAAAAAAATAATGGTTTTTGACTCTAAAATCATTACACTGACGCTGATTACTTTAAACCAATGTGACTGAAAAATATGACATTTAACCTCCGTTGAATAATATTTTCAATCACACCAGACTAGCACATAGTAGTTGGAGAGAGTGAGGCAGAAAAATATGTTTCAAAGAGCGGGTCGATAGGATGCAAAGCAAGGTTGACTAAAAAAAAACGGCGCAGAACACAAAAAAAACACCGGAATCTAGTCCTAAAAGTTCAAGGAAGGAAGCCAATTACTCACCTAGATAGTGGAGTACAACAAGGGTGAGTAATAGGACCCTAGACTTTATACATGTGTAAAGACATGGCCCAAAGTTTTTTGGAGGAAAGCCAGAGCCGAGAATCCTGCAGAGAAAAAACCAAGCCTAAGGTATAGGCGAGAGGTAGAGCTATGAAGGAGACTGGAGTGGGACGTAGGCCTTGGACAAAGGGCCAGAAGCACCCAGCGGCAAAGGCGGGAGACACAGGCTTCACAGCCCTTGCAAACAACTGAGGATTTTTTCGAGAGCGGGAGCCGAGAAGCCGCCAGGGGACCCGCCGTCGTAAAGGACACGGGGCAAAGAATGCCTACCCAAAAAAAAGAGGAGAGGGCCTCCTAGAGAGAGGGTCCAATCAGAATTACAACAGATGAACCCAACGGGGGAGAGCAAGAGGGGAGATAAAGGTTGAGAGATGAAGCAAGGCTAAAGGCCCCAGCCGCGATGAAGGGCTGAGAGAGAAGTCCGACCCAACCCAGGAGAAGGAGCTACAAGGAGAGGAAAATCTCCGAGATAATTCAGCCGGGAAGGGGACCCGAAGGAGTAATCAAGGCGAGGACTAGAGCGACGACGCACCCCAAGGGATAATTGAGGGGCTTCGCCAAGAGACTCGACGATAAAAACTCAGATCCAAGAGGAACTAGCTATCGGGTCAGGAAACGGACGCCTTACAGGAGTCAAAGGAAGGAAACGAGCCAACGTTCCCGAAGGACGAACCAAACAACTTTAACTGTGGGAGGCTGAGTTAGTCGACAGGAAAAAATCCAGACAACGGACGTTCGGAGAAAGCTAACAAAGCCTCAAGATAAGCGAAAAATCCCGCCTCAGGCTGTCACAGCCAGGAGAGAGAGGGACGATTTAGGCCTCGACTCAGAGGTAGACAGAACAACCCGAGGGAAAGAAGAACGAGGCAGACCGTCATCAATACGGGCGCCGAGCACGCAGCGCAGCAAGACGGGCAACCGAGGAGCAGTCAAGGCTAGATTAATGATCACTAGCACTACCCCCAGGTCAGGGGCCAGAGGCATCCCAGCCCGAAAGGTAGATAAAGTGGGCGAACGAACCACCGAGGAGTCTGCCAGAGGGGAAAGAAAAAAAAAAAACCCAGAGGTTTGCTCCACAGAAGGAAAACACAAAGTAGGACACGAGAGGCGGGACTGGGCCGAGGAGCCTGCTTATGATCGGGAAAAACGCCGAGCAGAAGCAGAAGCCTAACCAGTGGCGACTGTCAGAAGAGAGCAGGTGACAAAGACGTAAAAGAACAGAATGATCCTAGTTATAGGAACTTCTGCACCGAACGACCACAAACTCGGGATCGGGGGGCAACGGAGAAGTCGCGTAGCCGGATTCCGACTACGGGCAGAAGAATGCAACCAAGAGGAGGTCCGGTAGGCAGAACAGTGGCTTCGACCCGATATCTCCTGAGGAGAAGAAAAGTGAAGAGAGCCACAGGAGAGGTGCTACCCCCGAAAGGGCGAGCTTACCGACTAAGGAAATCACCAAAACCTCGAGAGAGGGAGTAGTAACCACTCGCCAACCAACTCGAGACGGTGCAGACATGAGAATGGCTCACAACAGGGGTTTACGACCCAGAGACATTCCCACGCGGGGGAGCGAGGAGCTCCCAACACAAACTATAAGTCCAGGTCATAGACTTTGGCCGACTAGAAGGATAGGGATAAAAAATCCCAGTCGGATGTGGGCAGACCACCATGTTAAGGGCTCCCAAGTCGAAAGACAGCGGAGCCAGAGCAAAGTCCCGAACGTGTCCCCGGACCCCGAGGGTACTAAGTGGAACAGACAAGATCCAGTGGCAAGGCACGGCGGGAAGGGAAGACAGAACCAAGTCAATGCCAAGAACAACTAGGAAAGCCACCTGTGAAGGCGGTTCTGAGACCACCAAAATAGGGGGAATTCCCCGTCGCGGGGATTCCCACTAGGAAGCACAGTTGAGACAGAAGGCGTGGCAAGAAACCCGCAAGTGAAGAGAATCGAACAACGGGAGCCTGAAACCGCGTGGAGGGAAGGGGGAACCCCCTAGACAGACCCCGACGAATCGGGATCACACCACCTGGGCCTAAAGCCCAGGAATTGCGCTAGGCCCGACAAGCCCCAACGCGAGTCCCGGACGAGCCCCAACGCTAGGCCCGACGCTAAGCCCCAAACTCTAGTCCCCGACACGGCCCAAAAAGCTAAGCCCGTAAACGATCCCCACGAGGGGCACGTCGAGCTTGACCAAAGAAAGCCCAGTCCAAGTCCCCGAGGGATCAAGCAACCAGGCTAACCAGCCGGGAGCCTAAGGAATTTGCGAGAACTGTCAAGGCAGCCCCTATCTCCCGACAAAAGCGGGAGAAGGGACCCATGGTCCAGACCCGACCCAACAGTGGGCAGTGTCCAGGGAAAAGTCGAAAGACCTCAAGGGGCTAGCCCCAAGGGGCTGAGAAGTAGGCCTGGGAGCCAGGTAGGTTAGGCACAGAGCCAAACCACCCCCACGCCCAGGACAAACGGAGCCCAGAAGTGGCAAGGGCATCCACCTGTGTGGGAGCCAAGCCCCAATTGAGGGAACCCGAGCACCAGCGCAAGACTTAATGACCAAAGCCCGAGACGGGCAAGAGCTATGCCGAGGGCACCAGCCGGCATATAAACTGAGGTCTCACACGCCCGCACGAGTGAGGACGGAGGGCAAGGAAAAAAGCCCAGACGCGATGTTCAGGTTCCTACGGGGGGTAAGCCAGGGGTAAGGACATAAGCCCCTACCCCAGACCTAGGCAGGACCCAGTTTTTTGAAAAAGCCCAAAAAACCGTAGGGCCACGTTAGACCAGCACAGGCACAGGCCTCAAAAAACCCGAAGTGGGCCAAGGTAACCACACCAAGCAGCAGAGCAACAAGCCCCTAGTCCAAGGGCCAGGCTCGGCTCGGCTAGGCCCTACAAGGTCCAACTAAGCTGCATGGAAAGAAACCCCGGGCAAACTACCCCGAATGGAGTATGAAGGGTCTAAGCCGAGTAACAAAGGCTAGGCGATGAAAGCCAAAGCGAGGTCAAAGGACCGCCAATGGCTAAAGAACCCAAGACCCGTACCACTCAATGGATCATGGTCTTGACCCCAAGGGAACAGAGACTAACGCGGGACGGCAACGGTCACTAGGCCCGGCTCGGAAGCGATGCTAGGCCCAGCCGATCCCCGGGAGGGGAGCAGCGAAGCCTGCCCATGCCCAAAGGTCCAAGTTCCCCAAGGTAGGCAGGCGGACCTAGGCCATAGCGTAAGCCTAACAGCGAGAGCCCAAAGCCAGGACCGCCAGGGCCTAGATGGCCCATACGCATAACTGGCAGAGACCCGAGGCCTCAAGTCGCCGATGGTGCGCCATAACGGGCCCGATTATCACGCAGCGAAGGAGCTAGCTACCGGGGCAGCGACAGTAGCAGCCAACACGAGGCGCCGGCCGACCCGATCTGAATACCCATGGGAGGGTAGCAACAGGCCCAAGGCTACCCAAGCTCCGAAGGAAGCCCGATCAGCGAAATCACCCCCGCCGGAGCCGGGGCAGTGTGCACAAAGGCTGAAGTCTGGGCCCACGATGAAGCTTGCGCAAGCTATAGCACGGCAAGGAATGCCCCCACGCCCGGCCGAGGCGGGCTAAGGCCCGCCACGTCAGGCATGGAGCCCCCTAAGCACACCCCCAAAGTGGGGGACCCTGCATGCTGAGGCTAGAGCAACGTCGGGAAATAACGCGTAACCCCGGGACCCACAATCTGAGAGGGATCACACCATAAGGCCGGCACAATGCCATCCCCGATAAGGGTGAAGCCATCTGGTAGCAGGCCTCCCCCCGTAGGGGAGGCCCGCCAAAGAGCAGACTAGGGTAGACCCGAGAGAACTGCTGAGACCTACGGCATCCCTGAACGGATGCCCGAGAGCCAAAGCGGCGCGACATCCCCGCAAGGGAGACAGGTCGCGGCGCCGAGAGTTTTAACGCACCACCATCGAAGGCGGACAAGCAACGCCCGAGCAACAGCCCACGAAAGAGGAGACCATGTCCCGCAGTGGTTAAGCCCAGAAATCAATGCCAACGACGGCGGATACACAGCCACATGCAACGAGCCAATCACCTCCGAGAAGTGAGACGCTATAAAAGGAAGTAGTACCCTCGCCGCAGGCGGGGAGAACATCCTAGAAGTCCCCACCACCCCCCCTTTTTCCTTAGCGAAACATAACCAGGGCAACTGTGTTCGATGGGCGAACCATTTAAACAGAAAGCAACCGCAAAGGAACGAGTCACCAACGGAGCGACCGCGGAAGCGAGACCCGTAATGAAACGCACTGAGAAAGAGGTCGCGGCGCGGCGAGGGGGAAAGTGAGCCAATGGCGCGCGTGTCTGAACGAAAAACGAGCATAGAAAAACAAAGGCGTGCCGCGGTAAGAACCCGGCCCCCCACACGGAGACAAATGCCGTCGCGTACAACGTCCATGCGGTAAAGATTTTCCAAAGCCCCGTTTTCACTATCCGTTATTACATATAAAACAAAGCATACGATAAATATAGACACACACACCCCCATAGACTGTTTTATTGATAGTAAACAACTACAAGAAACAGATACAGGCTCACACAAAAATCAAGGCTCCAAGCACGCAACATGTGCGCAAATGGCTGCCTTTGTTTAACCTTTTTTTTCCCAGCACAAAATCACATTACCGCAAACGCGGACAAAAAAGGATCTTATATATATTATAAAGACGCTCAACGGGTGAAAAAACAACGCTATTTCCGACCAGGTAGAGTGATATTCCAATTAATATAATCCAGATATAAAGTCCAGTAATTGGTGTTTGTGGTTATATATAGGAGTATTCCGATAAGACCATCAGTATGTAACAATAAAGTATCAAATTTTGGCTGCAGGCTGTAGTTAGACAGAGCCGCGATAAACACAGGCTCCGTTTCAGGTTGCTGCAAAACGGAATAGAGAAGAGCAAAGGTCAACTGGGTTTGTGACCGGGTCACTGTTGGACCCATTTTCTTATGTGGTGGGGTGTTCTAGGTATTTTGGCGGCATTCCACTTTCAAAATTGGGAAATGCATATGTTTCATTCAAATGGTGTAAGGCAAATCAGTCAGTGTAAGATTTGCTGTATCATCAAGTATACGCAGGATCTCCACGATTTGCACTGTTGCGCTTACACGAGGTGTTGGTATCTCCTGTCCAAGTAATTTTAATACCAAGGTAGAAAGTCAGCGGCTGCCATACAAATGCCAAAGTATACTCATACCTTTGGGTGTGCTCAGCGGACTACCTTCCTAACAAATCCAATTTTGCACTGGGAGAGAGAGGCAAGCAGTGGTAAAGGCACTTGCCCACGGTGACAAACATGTTGGTCGCAGGGAACCCATGACCTTCAGATCACAGTCGGTCATTGCATCACTGAACCACAGTTGCCCTTAGCCGATTATTGAGACACACAAGATATTTTACATTCATTGTATTTAATAAGTGCAAACAACAATACTGATGCCACATGCTGTCACTCAGACTCAAATATCTCTTTTCTAAGCCAAATTATCAAGGGTCATCGGAGACTTTTTGTGCATTAGGAAAACATGGGAAATCTTTTTAGAAGGCAAGTCTATTCATTGATGGTTTTTGCCATGATATTGCACGAGAATCAGTGTGATCAGACAATGGAACATTGCAGAAATGCAACACTGATAACATAACGTGTGACACACAACATTTGATGGTGGCGGGCTTGGCAAAACAACAGAGAACGATGCACGGGTGCTTCCACAACATCCACCACCATGGCGTGCTGGCTGTGAGGTGAAGAGAAATCGGTTGCAGGCTGGGATTTCAAATACACACATTTCGCGTCTTCCTGTTATATTTCTATGGGTACATACAAATATGAAAAAGGGCACCATTCTCGTACATTTCACTAGAAGATCACCAGACAGCTGTATATGTTCTGGTTTGGGTGAGCCCTCTTGTAATAAAACTGTCTACACCAAAACATCAGGTGGTTTGCGGAGCAACACAACAGGGTTACAAATGTAGGAAGAACTACTGGGGAACCGTTTCTATGGCGATGCTTCACCCATCAGTCTCTTTTCAAACTAAAGTTTCAAAAGCAAACAAGAATACGATTTAATCCCATGTCAACATACAGGAAAATGATCACTTGGTAAGATCCAGGTTGATCAATACACCAATTTAGATTAAAGAACTTATTTAAATACTCGATCCAACGATAGGCCTATTGTTGTACCTAAGCGGGAAGATAAACAATTAGCAAATGTCTCAAAATTTGAGGCACAAGAGCCAGTTGAACATAAAAGAGCACAATATAGTTGTTGTATAGTTCCATTCCAAAAATAGGGTCTGAAAGAATTACAACAATAAGCTGTGACAATCATCTAGAACCGTGATTCTCCTTGAGATATGAACAAGCAATTCAAGCATCACACCAATATCATTTTCTTCTTTACTAAAAAGGAAAATTTACAAAATTTTATGAATTTTCATTTCGATTGTCCAAATTAAAACCACTTATTAATTGGCATGCATGTTGTTACAAGCACCTAAACAAATCGGGAACATCCAACCCTACGTTCAGATTTTTGCGTCATAATTGAGGTTTAAGTGGAAATTATAGGATAGTCTTTTCAGACTTACGTAAATTCGGAATTCCGTGATTACCCTTTCATAAAGGTCTTAAAAAGGATACACCTGATGCGGGTAGCTATAGTAGTAAATCCAAAGTTTTAAATCCAGTGTTGTCCCTTTAAAACAGGGGTGGCCGGATTTAAAAGCTCACACTCGTAGCAATCGCCCTTACTCCCTCCTTCCACTTTTCTTTCCCGAATCATGCAATCCTCATCCCAATCCTCCTACTCTCCTTCTCCACTTGTTTTCTCCATGTCCTTTCGTTGGTCATTCCTCCTCCTCAAAACCGTCTACCTCAAACTCAGAAGCCCTTCTTAAAACACACTCGTCATCCTTCCTCAGCGTGTGCCCCCTACCAATGTACACTATTCATCTTCGCCCACCGGTCCCACTGCTGTCTTCCAAACCCAACAATCTGCTCTGTCTTTCTCAAAATCCCCATCTCATTTTTCGCTCAGATACCATGTCTCACTTCCATACAACATCACCGATCTCACACATCTCTTATACCCACACCGTTCACCGTCAAAGGATATCCTTTCCCGTACCAATCCCCACATTCCCTAAATTTACCCACCCATACCTACTCTAGCTGTCACAGCTACCTCACATCCACCACCCCCACTACCCTGTTCCCCAAGTACGTGAACTCCTTCACAAATTCCACTCATCACACAACTTTTCTACCTTTCCACCATCCCTCTAGCTGTTTTCCTTGCATCTTCCACACACAAAATCTCTGCCAAACTTGGGGTCACTCTCTTCATCTTGTTGCTCTCCCATGGATCCATTTCCCACATCACACTGAATTTGCTTTTACCCTCTTTCTTCCAACTTATGCCGCATGGGTCTACAGTACTAACACAAATGATCACTACATAATCTCATTTCAGTGGTCCCCTTAGCATTATCTGTATAAAACCTACCTCTGTGAAGACAACATTAAAGCAGGTTTTCCATGACCTGAAAGCACTGGGGGGTTTGGTCAAGTTCACCCTTTAAAAAAAACACACCATATGGCCATTATTTAAGTTTACTAATGCTTGCCCCCCCCCCATTTACCTTTGTGTGTAACCTTAGACCTCAGGTTTTGTTCTGTGCTCAGATCAGCGTCCTTTTGACCAAATTTTGTAGTCCGGGCGTTCTAATGCAATTGGACCTCTATATGAATTTTGACCTTCGAACCCTGCAACAAAGGTCATAACTGTCCTCCACTACCTTCCTGCCAAATACCAGCACCATATGTCAAAAAGCATAACGAAAGGCAAAGCCAGACTGAGTTGCAGACAATTTCATTTTTAGTAGTATAGATTCTTGGGGGGATTAATACAATAAGTACTGCACAGGAAAAGTTAAAGAACCAGGCATGGTCCAAGCAATCTACGCACTGCCTGGATTGTCGGCTGGATTTGATCTAACAAATTGGGTTTGACATCACAGCAGTGGCGTAACCTGCGGGGGCAGGGGGGAAGGTTGCCCCCCTGACGACTTTTGCCGGGAAAAATTGCAAAAATCACAGTGCTTAGCCCTCTGGCCGGGAAACCTTTGGCCTTTTTGGACCCCCCCTAAGATGGGAAATTTCCGAAGACTGGGAATTTGCCCCCCCTCAAGCGGGCAGGGCCCATTTACCCCTGCATCACACAGGTTTTCAAGTCATGTTGAAAATCAGTTTCTTCTTTTGTCCTATTCCTCTCCACATGCTCCCACTTACTGTTGTTATTGTTGCTGAACCAGTCGTAGGTTTTTCCAAGGCTTTTGGTTTAATCAAACATGTCATTATAAAAGAATGTTTTTTCTTTGCCCTATTTCTCCCCTGGGTATCACTCTTACTGGTTTTGTTTGTTGGCTGACATAGTCGTAGTGTTTTTTCCCCGTGGGCTTTGGGGTTTAATCAAACATTTAGATAAAAAGAATGTTTTCCTTTGCCCTATTTCTCCCCTGGGGTACATCACCTCACCTCACTTACTGTTGTTGTTGTTTGCTGACATAGTCCGTAGTGTTTTCCGAGGGGCCTTTGTTTTAATCAAACATGTCAGTGTATAAAAGAAAGTTTTCTTTGCCCCTTTTTCTTCCCCTGCGGTATCACCCCTCACTTACCTGTTGTTTGTGTTTGCCTTGACGTAGGCAGCTCTACCAGACCCGCTGGGGGTCCCAACTGCACTGTAGAAAACCCGTGCACAAGGGGATTGGAACACACGAACCTTCCAAGGCTGCCCTGGCCTCACTCTGGCAAAAAATGAACCCGTAAAAAAAAAAATCTGCAAGAAAAATCACAATGGCCCGTTGGTAAGAGAGAGAGTTTTTGTCACAATTTTTCTAGGGAACAAGCTGAAAAGTCTGAAATAACAGAGTTTTCAATGGGCCTTGCAGTGTACTGTGGAGCACAATCAATATTGTAAGTAGGCTTTCTCACTCATTCAGTCGGAAACCCTCTTTGTGTAAAAATCAATGCCACAGATTCTGGCGTTGTACCGCACAGTGACCATTGAAAACTCCAAAGTGCAACTTTTGGTTAAGGGTTTTGCGCCTTTTGGGCATTTTATCTCAGCCATTTTTGGCACGCTTTTACAAGTGAGGTGTTAATGAAAGAGCAAGGCCTAGGCAATAAAATGTATATGCGAAAACATTCAAAATTATCCGACTGCGGCATGATACTGATCAAAAAACATGCAGAGTTTTTTTTTTTGTGGCAATACATCACATCCTAGACAATGTCCAATCATGCTGCAAGTTTCAGACATTTTGTGAGAATCACAAAATAGATGGATATACCAACACCTGTACAATAATTTCCCTAATGATGTGGAAGAAATCATGCCCTTCAAGCAAATATTAACACACAAATTTTCTTCTGTTATGCTTAATAACTTCGTGAGCTACTTACTGCCACAGTATTCATCATGTTGAAGAGTTCTTGCTTCCTAGCCTGTTTATCTGGGAAGAACACAGCTGCGCCTGTAAAGGAATGGCGACAGATTGTTACTGGTGAACGTCATTGCTCTCTATGTATTTGACCAAGTTTGTGATTTTACTCGAATATTAACTTGAACCTAAAGTGATATAAAGGGGCCAGTATCATGCAAATAAGGATACTCGGAATGACATCCCTATGACTTGATATTGAATTCATGATTCTTCTTACTTGATTTTGTCTAGAATAACTTGTGAGACTTCATTCAAGACATAAAATAAATGATAAAAATCCATGGTTTCCTGATTTTTTATACTCTCGTCCATAATTGCTGTTACATGACACATGCAAGCGCCTCTCACTGCATGCACCGCACCTTCGTGCAATCAGATGGTTGGATGCTGTTGGCGGGCATGCAAGCATAATTGGCAATGTCTATCAGGAATTATGCCTGCGACTATAGTATATAAACAATTCATAGCTAGTCAAAAAAACCACCCTACACTATTGTGCCTTTGTAATGTCTAGGATAAGGGAAAAAGGCTAGGATAGATTGAGTTAGGGTTAAGGATTTACTGTAGGATAATGGACTATGATGAGGGTAATTCTCCAGAGTTAGAACTGAGGCCTAGGGTTAAAGGTCCAATGGCATCGTAATAGCCTCGTCCCCGATCCTAATTTTTTAACCGGAATTTGGTTGACCTTTTGGTATCAAAAGGTTAGCCTACTATTTTTCTCATTTACCCTGTGAAATCTTATGGCTAAATGATGTTTGGGTTTAGGAGTTATGTGAGCGAAAGTGTAACTCCATTTTGGTCGACCAATATTAAAAAACAGTACTCTATGGGGCTCACAAAATCCACGTTTCTAGCTGTCACATCAAAACGATTAATATCGTGCGAAACTTACAGATGGGTTTTTTGGGTGAAAGCCACTTCTTAATCCAAGATGACCTTTATATACTTAAAAAATCGGTACCATCCCCCTTTAAGATTATAGTCAATTTTGTGATGCGTACATTAAAGTAAAACCAAAGTGACTGGGGTTAGGTTAGGAGAATAGTCAGGATTAAAGCTAGGGTTACTACGATCGCTAGAGTTAGTTATGGTTTAGGATTAAGGTAATGGTCAAGATATAGGCTAGGTTTAGTATAATGGTCTAAGATTAGCTAGGGATAGGATAATGGTCTGCTAGGGTAGGGTATGCTTTAGGTTTGTGGCTAGTATTTAGGGTAATGGACTAGGGTTAGAGATGAAACCAGGGTTAATGGTAATGAGGCTAGATCTTAGGCAGGATCGCTAGGGATAGGATTATATCAATTTTGTGATGCTTACTTAAAGGAGAAACCAAACCCGTATAACAAATAATATTATACAATATAACTCTTAAAAATAATTATTAACTACATATCGAGTGGTTTCATCGAAAAACAAACAATAATTATATTTCGTCATAACAATAATTAAAACCACTATCTGACCATGTGCTATTATGAAAAATACGCGGCTAGTGTACTAACTGTGTTATGCGATAACGGCCGCATCGTTTGAGTCATACACATCTAGGAAATACACCTATACAGCATCACATGTGAAGTGTATGACGCTATTGTGCCGTCCATATCGCATCACACGTATACATATCCCATATTATACACTAGCGCGAATTTCCAATAGCGCCACAGGTTCAGACTAAAATGTTTTTTACATTTATTTTTATGCTTATTGGATTCCCGTTTATCGATGGAAACTACTCAATATGTGTTTAATAATCTTATTTATAAGCGTATATTGGCAGGTACGGGTTATTCTAGTGCAGGTTCTTCCTTTAATGTACGACCAACGTGACTGAGTGAAACAGATATGAACACTTACCATCTAAAATGGCCGACTGAGCAGCCTGTAGTAGTAGTTTTGTTGGGTGTTCCTCGGTTACTTCCTTATCACTACTCAGAGCAAATTACCTACCTTCTTCTGTCAGTGTGTGTTGACAATGTCACACAGGTGCATGAATAGGTCCTTGTGTACACGAGGACCTCTCTATGGTCATCTTGTCGTGCGAGGGTTCTGTGAGTACCTTTTTCCCGTTTGCGTAAGACTCATTATATAAACATTAGCACATACCAACATTGATAACATAGTTGGGGGCATACCTTTTTTGTTTATTTTAGTGCGAAAAGTTGAAGCACAGCATAAATTCCACTTGTCATCAAAAAAAGTGGTTACTTTTATGACATGTTTATTTGTAATTTTTCTCCCTGAAGTCTCCATACCCCCTTTCTTATGGTATCTCGATTTGCTCATTACATCCATGATATAGGCATGATATGACCTCTGAGTAACCAAATCAAAATAGCCCCTTCTATAATATCTTGTACACATCTCAATACTTTTTCTTAGCATGCTCTGATTGTTAAATACATTTAACTATTGCATAAGGAAATAAATTGGCCCCTAGAGACCTCAGGTGGCTAACCCATTAATTTCCAAAGTTACATAACAATGTGTCTGAATACAGGAACAGACAGACTACCTCATCTATTTCACTCATCTATAGTCATTTCTTTCTCATTCCCTGGTGCCTGTACCCACAATGTGGAAAATTCCCCCCTGTCTTTCAAACATCATCTGAAAACTGATCTTTTCTCTAAAAATTGGATTAATGTTTTTGTGCCATGTTGTTTTTTTTTCTTGTTTTTTTGTTTTTTGGGTATTTTTTATGTGTGTTTTAAATCCATTCGTAATCAGTGGGCGGGTCAGTAAGCCACGCAACATTGGTGTTGCCTATCTTATATGAGACGAAATTAGATAGTGCGTCGTCGCGGAAGTGTTTACGCGCGTGTTTAAAAGGTTACGCAGTGCACGCAGCTAGTACGCGTTGGTTCATTTTGACAGCGGGGGAATACGGGAATTATTTTTGCCTTTCAAACTACTATTATTATAAAAAAAATATTTTCGGTTGATTAAAACAACCAAAGCTAAATAAGAATGAGAATAAAAGATAGGATTGTGTTTTTGCCTATCTAATATCGTGTCATATTGCATGGGCAGTCCAATATTTTTATCGTAGATGGATACCGGCTGGCCGGCATACCACTACGATAAAAATATGGGACTGCCCATACAATATGAAACGATATTGAATGGCAAAACAACAAATCCTATCGTTTTATCTCTATATGTAGGATCAAATTATATGTCAAAATATTGATTAAAGGTGGGGCTTATGTGGTTTTTCCCTCTTATGTTAGATATATAATCCAAACTGAGTACTATTAAATTTCAATTAATCGGCCCAGCTTTTGGGATAGTAGAAGCAAAATGTGTACTAAATTGGCCCACGGGACAATGTGTTAATGATGTGGCGACCACATTTGGGACGTTTTGTTCATAACATAAAGACAATTTCTGAGCCTTAAATTTTACTGGGTATATGAGGAAACATATGATCTCTTTCTTCTGATACCAAAATCTTAGTTTGATGGAAAAATTGGAGGACGAGCGAGGTTTGGTTGATAGGGTCACCCACCTTAAGGTGTTTGTTGGCCTTATGATTTGGTTTCTAAGGAGTACGCGCAAGCCGACTTAATAAACTCGGAGATGAGCAATTGTGCATTCGTTTGCGATTTTAGCGTCGCAAAAATTCATGAGCGAATTTTTCCACTTCTGCATTTACGCGAATTTGGAAAGCGTTGCAAAAGCGCGTAGAACTTTGATGTTGCTAGGACCTGTCTAAGAAGACGCCTGATTAATTACGCATCTCACTTTCCGCACCCAGTTTTTGTTTTGCTGCGTGACATATAGGCGCAAAATAACGCGAGACGCATCGTTTCTAGTGAAGACGGGTATTTCCCTCTAAAAATGTCCTTTTTCGACGATTTTCAGTTAAACTATTCGGTGGGGACACCAACTTTTTATTTCGGTATTTTTAAGTATGCACTTAGACCTAAACAGAAAAACGTACGGCCCCTTTGTAATCTGTGGGAGGCACTTTAGTATCGGTGAATCACATTTTCCCAAAGAGTTGCGTGGTAAATAATGTAAAATTTTGAGCAAAAATGTACTTTTTGAAAGTCTTTTTTCTCAAAAACGAATATGGTAAGCCATATTTTTTATTTCAGATTTGTTATCAGCACATATGAATGTACTATATATCAAATTTTTAAAGAAATTTGACGGCCCATTTACACATGATGCCAACCCCTTAAGTAAAGAGATCACTCCACACTCTCAACAAAATCTAACAAACAACGCAGCAACAGAAAAATACTACCCAAATGGCCTTACCTCGAGATTCAGTCGCAGTAGCTTGTTTCTCCGCTGCCTTGTTGGATTTTTCTATTTGTTTCACCAAGGCTGGGAAGCTATAGTGTAGAAGCTGTAACATCAATACCCTGGCGTATACCCACTGCTCATCACTTATGCAATAAAAGATTAGTAGGAATCGATGTTGATAGATGGATAATATTTGGAACTTCCTGTCCTAACGATCTGTAAATCTTCTAATCACCCTTAGTCCTGGACTTTGGGCTTCTTCTAGCCCAGATTGTCTTCATTCCAGCGTCTTTGTTTTAGCGCAGTGAAGTGAACCATTGCTGAAAGCTAGGAGACTAGCAATTTGGCCGGTCCCTGCTCTAGATTTGTAGACATAAGGTATTACCTCAAGGTTGTTTTTTCAATGAAACTACAACACGATATCCGCTGGTTGCCCAACACAAAAGTTGCGACGGAAAGGGCTATTGCTAACCTGTATGCAAAAGGTTACTTGGGGTGCGTGGCCCAGGAAATTGCCAAGCACGGGTCCCGGTAAAGGGTTAGAAATATTTCCACAGCATTTACCTTTTAGATATGATGAAAGTATTTCAACTCCTAAGTAGCCTAAAAACTGGTTTGAATCTTGACATTCAGCTGATTGAGATACCAAGTTAAAAACTGTTAAATAAGTAAAAACTGTATATACTTTAAAACCTGTTAAATATTAAAAACATGTAAGGCAAACAACTGTAGGGTGATGGTCTCTCTGCATTAAAACAGCACATTATCCAAAAACATTTTTTTAAAGAAAGCCTGTCATACATATAAAAGTTTATCTAGTTGTCAAAAAAACTGGTTCCTCTTTAAACACAGATGATTGAGTTGCCAAGTCAAAAAGGTCATTTAAAGGTGCAACGAGAGAGGTCACATAACAGGTGTCCCTAACAAATATGAAATTCGATTTTTGTGCACCAATGTAAAGCTTTTTATAGCAAAATGGTCCCCACGTGAAAGGATTAAGCTGAAAGTATTCTTTGGTACCACACATGGTGAAATTTCTAATTTCGTATAGGAGCAAATACGAAAACCCTCCTATGTTTTATATTGAAATTAAGCAATTGAAATCGCATTTTGTTTTCCACTTTTAAGGCTTTCTGCAACCAAAGACAAAGTAAGAAATCTATGGGGTCTTATCTATTAACGAAACACTACATATGACACATATATGGGTGCCCCAATCCCCTCGTTGCACTTTAATACATTAAAATTCCAATGAATATTGATGAGCAACGTGTGTCTAGTGGAAAAAAAAGCGCGGGACTCATGATCATTAGTTTGTGAGGTTCGAGCCTGCCGTGTCCAACATGGTGTGTCCTTGGGCAAGACACTTTCTCACGTCACCCCATGGTGGAAATGGGGAGTATTAGGGGTAGTCCAATACTGTGCGCCGTTATAATTGGCTGCCGAATTTTCAATATGTGGAAAAATGCGATTTATCCTAGTGGACAGCGGAATAAATGTAAAGCGCTTGGAGACTTATTGTATACAAGCGATAATATAATACTGGCATTTATGTATTATATCCTGCATATCTACAATCTTGGAAATACCTACTACCAATTCTACATTGGCTGTCACCTGGACCAACTACAAAAGCTCTTGTTATCACTCAATGAAGCACAACCTTCCCCTTCAATTTATACCCGTCCCAACCCCCATTAAATCATGTGGGGAAATTGGCTAGAATGCTGATAGGCAAAAAAAAAAAAATGTTTGATTGTCCTCATCCCACCCACCCTAATTTGAAATCAGGAAAAAGGTTTTTTTTTTCTCCTTTTTACTGTGGCAAAAGAATACCGTACCTAATTTTGAAAAATTCCTAACAAGTTTTTTTTTTTTCATTTTTAACTTTCTGAAAATGTAAAAAAAGATTGATGTTTAAAAACAGTTTCTTAGCATGTTAGTTTGTTTTCATAATGTCAAAGAGCATTTTGAGTAAGAATCAACTGATTTTTAGTGTTTGATTAATACAAACAAACCTGTTTCAATACAGTTTTGCTATTGACATTAAAAAAAAAAGTTTTTTTCCGACCAACCCACCAGACCCGACCCAACTTACTAAAAAGTCGTCTATGGCCAATCAAACAATTTTTTTTTGCCTTCATACGTCAAATCAACATTGGGGAGGAGGGGGAGTTTGTGAACAGGTTCTACAAAATGTTTAAGTGTTTCCAAAATACAGTCGCAGACTGAGCTATATATTGTTATGCTACAGATTATGTAATTTAGATATAGCATCTAGACCTTGTTTTACAACAACTCAAAGCTAATGAAATCCCCCTGCCTATATAGACTGGGCTACAGATCCAAGTTCTTATGGCTACAGTTACTACTTTGGTAGATATGGCCATCGTAGACCTGTTTCATCAACTCCAGGACAATTCCATGCATCTATACTGGGACAATCTACCCGAGCTGTCGTGCTTACGGATGACATCCTAAAACAAGGACACAAAAATAGCAATGTTATCAATTTGCTATTGCTCAGCCCTATTCTGTGCATAAAAACCCCAGTTTTAATAATTGAGCAGAGCCTTGAAATTGGCAATATTCCCATTTAAAACTCAAAATGGTATACATCAATCTCAAAAAGAGTATCATTACAGCTGTTTGAAATTCCATTCTCATTATGACAAAACCAATAATATCAACGGCAACACACTTTTACATTATTTGGATATATATCCCACTAACAAAGTCCAGTGTAATTTTTACAAAATTTCATTGCGGCAAATATGATTTTTTCTTTTAAATCTAGTTAACACGAATCTACAGTATTACGAATGGTCATCGAGAGGGTACATATATCATACAAATCATGAACCTTTGCAGCCTATATGCAAAACTGGACCCACAATGGATTTTTCCGATTTTTGCAAAAGGTATAGTCTCTTGCATTCTCCTACTTATATCAGTTGTCAAAATTGTGTTTGCCACTGCTTAAAATTGTCTAAAATAAAAGAGACATATTTGCATGGGGTCAAACAGTCTTTGTCATGAGAAAGTTGACTTTACCATATCTCTGGCCCCATGTGTACTAGGAAGTACACCACCCTTGTGGACTGTCACATGAAGTGGCGACTGGATCAATCACGAATTCATGGCAATTGGCCACAAATAGAGCCTGAAAATAAGTTAGAAGAAGTTACTATATTAGTGTACACACATCTTGATGACCAGTCGGAAATACTTGATTAATTCTGTACAAGGGAATTTGAGAAATCATAACACTAGCTTATTCCACATCTTGATTTGTTTTTATAAGACGTCCCTTCTGGCCATCCGTATTAGGACTACAGTGTAATGGATAGAGGCAGTGGCAGAAGATGGCAGAAGAAGGCGAAAGAGAGCAGGGGCATGGCAAAGAGCAAGAGCAGGGAAAGGGCAAGAGAAGGGAAAGGGCAAGAGCAGGGCAGGGGAAAGCTAAGGGCCAAGAGCAGGGCAGGGGAAAGCTTAGGGAAGAGCAGGCAGGGGCTTGGGGCAGGGGCAAGGACGGGGCAAGAAGGGGCAAGGGCAAGGGAAAGGAGGGGAAACGGAGGGGGCAAGTGGCAAGGGGGAAAAAGGGCAAGGCCAGGGAGGGAGCACGAGACAGGGGCAGATTTTGGCAGAGGCAGAGGGGCAGGAGCAGGGGCTGGAGTAGGGACAGGAGTGTGCAGGTCAGAGGCAGGAGCAAGAAGAGTGACAAGGGCAGAGGCAAGGGTAGGGGCAAGGGCAGGGGCAAGGGCAGGGGCAAGGGCAGGGGCAAGGGGGGGGGGCAGCGGAAAGGCAGAGGCAAGGGCAGGGGCAAGGCCAGAGGCAAGGGGCAGAGAATGGCAGTGGGCAAGGGCAGAGGAAAGAGCAGAGGCAAGGGCAGAGGCAAGGGCAGGGGCAAGGGCAGGGGCAAGGGCAGGGGCAAGGGCAAGCGAAAAGGCAGGGGCAAGGGCGAGGACACGGGGCAGAGGACAAGGCAGGAGGCAAGGGCAGGGGCAGAGCAGGGCCCAGGGCAGAGGCAAGGGCAGAGGCAAGGGCAAGGGCAGGGCAAAGGCAGAGGCAAGCAAGTGCAAGAGCAGAAGCAAGGACAGGGGCCAGGCAGCAGGGGCAAGAAACAAAGGGCAGGGGCAGGGGCAAGGGCAAGCCAAGTTGCAAGAGCAGAAAGCAGGACAGGGGGAGGAGCGGGGCAAGAACAAAGGCAGGGGCAAGGGCAAGGGCCGGGACAGGGGAGGTAAGGAGCAGAGCAAGGACAGGGCAGGAGCAGGGACAAGAACAAAGGGCAGGGGCAAGGGCCAGGGGACAGGTACAGGAGCAGACGCAAGGACGGCGCGGAGCACGGACAAGTACAAAGACGGGGCAGGGAAGGGGCAAGGGAAGTGGGCCCAGGCAGGGGCAACGGGCAGGGACAGGGCCATGGCACGGGCCGGGGGGACGGTGCAGGGGAGGATCAGGAATAGGGGGTTACTGGTATGGTTGTGTTAGAATTTCTGGTTGGTTGGGTTGGGTTACTGTGAAGTCAATATAAATACGGAGGCAATTTGGAATCCCTACCTGTTGAATATTGACAATTCATTCTCATAATCTTTGGATATTTTGGTATCCCATGGTCTGTCTGACACAATTCTACAATACATGTATGGTACACAAAATCATACATTTTGAACTTTCAAGCATAAATCTTTATACCAGAAAACGTCCAACCTTAGCAGAAGTAGAACAGACATTAACAAATTTATATGTCCAACATGGGACCCTTGATTATGGGAAGTGACCTTTACCCCCTCTGCATCGACTTACCAGTTCAATGATATCTATGGGTGAAGTTGTATATTGTAACAATAGCATTGATACCCACAATTCCCCGCTTTCTGCAGTATCCTTGCGTGGTTTAGGATTTGATCAGCATGAATTTGCCGACATAGCACCTGTCTAGCCCTGCTCAACTTCATCCCTGGTGGAATGGAAAGAGACCAAAGAAAAATACTACATGTAGTTTACAATATGTGTAATATGATAAGAGGTTAATGACTGAGCATGATTTGGGTCACTATCGTAACCACTCTATGTTACCCAAAGGCACCATTTTATAATACCTGCCAATGTTTTGATCGAGATCTCGATCACTTGAGCCCAGTTAAGTGGTAAAAGTGCATTGTTTCTAGCAGCTTCTCACAGCTGTTTGACCCCATGCACAATGCTCTTGTATTTAAGAACCAATTTTATTTAAGTAAGTAGTGGTGACCACACTTGTTTTGTTCTGACAACTGATATAAATAGGACATTGCAAGAGCTTATTATTCCCTCCCTTGCCCCAAAAAATCAGACACATCCATTGTGGGAATCTTGCAATATAGGCCTACAAGGTCTGATTTTGCCATGTTAATAAAGCGCCCTCGTGTGTCATATTCCATCGAAAGACATGATAAACTAATTTTTAATAAAACATATTTTGTGCTTGTGCAATGAAATTTAGTAAAGTTGCACAGGATGTATTGAGTTTAACTAAACAATCTAAATCAGTTTGTCCAAATGTGGTCGCCATTTATATTTCTTTGTTTTACTCTGGTTTTTTTGAGACCTTCAACAGCTGTGAACAAGTTTAAATGTCTGAGCATGATTTGGGTCACCTATTCTTAAAGCGCCCTTGTGTTTATTAAAAGTGCACTTTGCGTTTCTAGCAAAGCACCTTCTCTTTTGCGCATGAATCGCTCAATAAACACTGAGAACAGTTTTATTTCCTCAAATTTCAGTTGATTGATCTGATCATCCCTTTTTGGTTTCAGTGGGGCAAATATTGATACTACAGTAATCCAAGTCATTCACTGCTTTCACAGCAGCTGTGAGATGAAATGGGATACACGCCACACTAACAATGCTTGCATGAAGCATGTGTGCATAATTGCTGCAATTGTCATTCATTTTGCAATATAGCTTCTTTAATAGGTTTTTTTTGCCCAAAAGATTTGGGTAATGCATTACTTGAATCTGAATCTTTTTACCTACAACTATTCGAGGAATCAATTATTCCTTACATTTTACTATCATCTGGGGATTTTAGTATTTTTTTTTCTTTTATAAGCATACCATGCGTCTGCAATGGTGAAGTAAGCTACTGGGTTGTCTGGGTTACCGCCGATGGATGCTGCCCTGTTTAAGTTAAAATACCGTAAGAATTAAAATGTGATGATCTTACGTCTATTATAATACTTGGTTGCATCCCAAAGCGTAATGTCAATGCTTTGTTGGTACCTCTACACTGAGTGTAGACCGATGGATCGATCACTTGCCGCTCTGGTCCAGTGTCAGCTAACACTCCGAGTTGAGCATGTTCAAAAAAGGAGCATTGATGTTTGGCATTGTCCTATTAAAATGCTTTAATGTTTCGCCTTTGACCCCAAGTGTAAAAAAGTATAAGATGCTTGACACTCGAAGATTCAACTGACGCTTCAAGCAACAACTCACACTTGAGCGCCGCCATCAAAGTGTTTGACACTATGCTTTGAAGACATGAGTATATATTGAACTTTACATGTATAATCTGTATGAGCCAAATTGCCACCCTGGAAAAAGATTTGGCCCTGGCATTCCCAATGAGAAGACACACAAGTCATTTTAATATAAACTCTTTGCTTCCAACAAGAATAATTTTAGACACTGGTCAAGTTAAAAGTATCTTATCATATGCGTACTCCTTAAGATATGAACGATATGCACAGCACAGAGATTGTGGATCCTCAGTTTCAATGATAACATACAATAGTCCTGAGTATCATTTACCAATTTATGGTACACACACCTATACTGAAATGGTGGATCAAGTGTCATTACCATTATCAAAATAAATACAGGAAGTAAACTTTGCTCTCCCCTGCAAGATTGGCAGTATGAAACATGACCTCCGATGACCTTTGAACTTGGCCATGACCTTTGACATCATCCCCTCCGAAGGAAGCTCCCACATGCTCCTTAACCCCAAATCTGGTTTAAACTTGGACTTCAACTTTTTGAAACAAGATGTGAAAAAACAAACTTAACCCAACTGGAACATACACACATACGGACTATCGCACTATCGCCAATCCCCTACTTCTTTTCAATCCAGGGGGATAACAACAAAGGGCCACTTCTACAATCAACACTAAACAAAACAGTTCACCATTACAGCAATAGTATATTATAAATACAACCGGTGTCCTTTAGAATCACACCACAATTCAGTACACTTCTACTTTTCACAACCATCCACTTTACACATCTGTTGCCTGTTCCTTAGATTTGTGTTCATGCATTATGGTTACCACCTTGGTGCTCAATTACACAAGTCTTCAGTCGCTAGGGAACAACTATATTAGATGTCTCTCTTTTGTGATCTACGCCAGCAGTTCATGCACATAATCCAAGGTTTGTGTGTTTGTATCCCAAGTTTAGCTGTTAGTTAAACCAAATTTTAAATCATTTTTGGTCCCTGCCTTACCGGGATGGCCGATTCACCTCACACTGGGCAATACTGCTGCGTGAGGATTATTGGAGCAAAAGATAATAGAGGTCTTTCACCTCACTCCTGCATAACCTATAACCAAAGGGGGTTAGTTCCCGACGTATTCATCATCAGATCAATTTAATACCCCACAAAGTACTTGTGCGATTGGTCAAAGTGTGAACCCAATTTTTATGCAGACCATATCCAACATCCTGTCGTTCTTAGACTTAGAAAGTTCAGAAATTCTGGAATGGACTTTGCCATTCCCGGCAAGATGGCTGCTAATCCAAAGGTGGAAGACCTCTATTGAACTGAGTTGCCCTTCCTGATTCCAATCCAGTTTTTGGCGTGGGGGCCTAGCCTTTGGGGCAACCACGCCCACCACGGCAAGGCAGCATGTGCTGGATGGCCGCCATTAGCTCTCAGGAGCTGATGCCCTTGTAGGTAGATCTTCTTTTTCATTCTAGCCAGGTAAACCAGCTACCCTCCACCCCCCCCCCCCCCTCATCAAATTTCCTTAAAACCCATGTAGGACGGTTTAGCTGCCGACATACCAGCAGGAGTACTGGTTACTAGAATAACTGTAGCAGGCCTTTCAAAGGAAACCTTACCATGCCACTTAACAGCCACTACAACTACTCAGGATTTAATAAATTATTGAACCAACAAGGATTTGCTTTCCCTGCAAATCACAGTCACCGTATTGTTCCTAATAAAACGCCCCGGGGGCAGTGCATTTGTCAAAAGGGGGGGGATTGATTACGGTCACAATTGGACAGCACAAAATCCCGCAAAATCTCCATACACACGCTCATTTGTGATACAATATACAAAGACGAAGCAGGCGGAGGCTGTTTTGCACCTCCCGAGGTCAAAAGTTCCATACTAATTAAACATTTACAACTGCTTTATGCACTATAACTGTGTTAAATACGGCACACTCATCATAGCAAACTACGAAAACATGGTTATAGCCCCACGTTTTGGAAATCTGAAAAACAACTGCGCCCGATCTTGGACGGTAAACGTTCTGAACAAACCACATGCCTGACATGTGCTTGGAATCTAAGGTTCATTTGTATAAACCGAGGTCGCCTGGGCAAAATCAACGGAGAAAGTGAATTTTCCGTTGCTGTAAGATTAGTTACTAAGGGCTTGGGCGGCCAGTACCATTAGTGACGAATCATAAGCAGAAAGCATTGATGACCAGCAGCCGATATGATAGGATTACGACAGTCCGGCCCTTAAATCGTGTTAGGTAAGTTAACTCATTTTCTTGAATTGTTTATCCAAACATCGTAGGGGGCGTTATTAGGAACAACACAGTATTACTGTCAACCTAGATGCCAAAAGTGAGAACATGTATGAACTGAACTTTTCAGATAAAGTGTTAAACTATTCAAAATGTGGATGACAACACTTGTCCCACCTTAAACCTGCATTCGGCTGTAGGGGACAGTCAAGGTGTCATACTCCTTAAATCTATCAACATGTCGCTCTAACTCAAATCCAGCTCTGTAAATTGAAAACAAAAAAAGGGATATGAAGTATTTGAAAGGGCAGTTGTAATCAACCTAAATTTGACAATGAATTGAGTGGTTTATTCTGCATAAAGTACAAACATTGTAGTGTATGTTGTACTTGCATTTGCAGACTTATTCCTGTGATTTTTGAGGGCTAGCTTGTACTTTTTTTAAACTTTATTTTCTTTTTTAAGATTTTACTTTGCTTTAAGATTTTACTTTGATAGTCAAAATCATAAACCATACACCATGAAAAATATCAATTTGTGACCAATAACTAATTTCTATTCAATTTTTTTATTTTCTCAGCTCATTTGGACCGATGGAAATTATGGGTTCAATGACTGAATAATACATTCTTTAGAAGCAACCCAAGATTTTAAGGGATGAATTTAGTATTCTGCCAACACTTAAATCCGGCACTGTCAACATGTTGTTTATTTGTTAATGTTGCCAAATTCGTACGGTTTTGGCAGAATACTAAATTCTTTCAGATTTTAAATTTTGTTTTCCCAGAGAAATGCATACTCACTCATCGTTATAGACAAACACAAATCCACACTTGGCTCCATTCCCTCCACGAGATACCTAAAAATACACACACACAAAATGCTGACAATGTACACAGTAAAATTCCACATATTTCAGTTGGTGAATGGAGACAAAAAAATGAAAGATTTGACCTCTGAATGACCTTTGATCCTGGATTTTCTTGTTTTGATTTTTTTTACATATTTGGCAAATGCAAAAGATTATTTTCACTGAATTGTACAAATTTGAAAAAAATATGCAAATGAGCCCATTATCATGATGAACATGCAAATTAGGTCAAATGGAAAGATAAAATATGCACGGGTGGCCGGCCAAGAAATCCCACTTTTAGACGTCGCCATTGGTTTAACACGTAAGAGCGAAATCTTAACGAAAAATTCAGAATTTTTTATATGTTCTTATATGTTTATATTTTCTTATTCCAAAACTGTTAGAGCTGAAGAATCAACTCCACTTTAAGGGTCATTTCTGATTTTTTTTTAATGAATAACATACGAGGACGAGGTCGTATGTGAGCCATGGGAACACCCATTACCGATCCACATCAAAGCACCAAAATTGGTATGTGGTTTGTGTGTGTATTGTCGTAATCTATCTTGATCCATGTTGGCGAGTTGCCATATTGAAAGAGGCTTAACTGCTATCATCTGATATGCAAATGAGCTCATTATCATGATAATGAACAAGCAAATAAGGTCAAATGGTGGGGTGTAAAATGTCCTATTATTGTACCAAGTATGAAGTTAATCAACCAATGAGTACAGGAGCAGAGATTCAACCAATGCTGAGTTATCATTTTTAACCCTCGTCTACCTGAGCCATTTTTGGTAACAAAACTCCTGAAGGGGGCGTGGTAAAAAAAAAAAAAAAAAAAAGGGGGGGGGGGGGCACTCCCTAAAAATAGGTGACGGGGATGTGCGGCACTATTGACCCCCTTTTTTAAACCTGCTGTCAATGAAAGAACCCTTTTTTAAACCTGCTGTCAATGAATGAACCTCCCTTTTTTAACCTGTCACTGAAAGACCCCCCTTTTTTCTTTACTCTCAGTTGATGCCTCCAATTTTTAATCAAATGTCACTGAATGACCCCCTTATTTCTATTTCATGATCTCACAGAAAGCCCCTTTTAATGTTATAACAATATCAACTGGGTTTGAATGGTTAGAATTTGCCCGAGAATGACCCCCTTTTTCACAAAATGTGAGAGGCTCAGTGACTGACCCCGAGAATGACCTTTTTTTCACAAAATGTGAAAGGCTCAGTGATTGACCCCCAGTTTTGCATCCTCCTCACCAAATGACCCGCTTTTTTTCCTTTAAGTTCCTCAGCGAATGCCCCCTACTTTGAAAGTCCAATCAACACATCCCTGTCACTTTCATATATGAGTGCCCCCCCCCCCCCCCCCGGGGGCATGGTTCCTGTGATTTTTGTTACTGAACATCCGATTCCTATAAATTTGGTACCACAGGATAGCTTAGAGTTTCTTCTTTCCATTGGTATCAAAATAAGTACCAACATCCCTATTAGTCAAAAACATGTTATGTTTTATAAATCATATAACTGAGGCATGATTTCCTTTCCAATGTTGAC